>PVIY010015407.1:0-48258 GCA_004026745.1 Myrmecophaga tridactyla | reverse complement strand
TGGAAGCCTTGCCCCATTAATTTCCAACCCCTCTTCCAACTTGTACCTGCTTTCTGCTTCTAAGAATTTGCACATTCTAGTTATTTCATGTAAGTGGATATTGTTGTTTGCAAGCTGCCGAGTGTGATATGCAGAAACGTAACAGCTTTTTAAAAGGGGGAATTTATTAAGTTGCAAATTTACAGTTCTATGGCTGTGAAAATATCCAAATTAAAGCAAGGCTATAGAAATGTCCAATTTAAGGTATCCAGGGAAAGATATCATGGTTCAAGAAGGCCAATGAAATTCCAGGTTTGACTCTCAACTCGAAAGGTACATGGCGAGCATGGCAACTTCACTAGCTTTTCTCTCCAGGCTTTTTGTTTCATGAAGCTCCCCTGGGGGCATTTTCTTTCCTCTCCAAAGGTCTCTGGCTATGTGGGTTCTGTAGCTTTTTCTATAAAGGTTCCCTCTTAAAGGGCTCCAGTAAGCAACCCCACCTTGAAAATAAGTGGAGACACATCTCCATGGAAACCATCTAATCAAAAGTTATCACCCAAAATTGAGTGGGTCACATCTCCATGGGAACAGTCAAAAAGCTCTGACCCAGCTATATTGAATAAAGATTAAAGAACATGGCTTTTCTGGGGTATACCACAGATTCCAGCCGGCACAATAGAATAATATAACATTTGTCCTTTTCTGACTGGCTTATTTCACTTAACATGATGTTTTAAAGTCAAGCATCCATCTTTAACTCTCTCTCACTTTTTTTTTTAAAGACGCAAGCCTGACTATTGAGCCCCAGATTCATATATCCAATTGCTAGTTTAGATAAACTCACTCAGATGTTCCATAGGCATGTCAGCCTCAACATGCCTAAAATTTAACTCACAACTTCCCCCAAAGTGTATTTTTCCTTCTATCTTCTCAATTTTGCCTAGCAGTCTTCATCCACTCCTCAGCCTTTCCCATTTTGTACATCCAGTTAAGCATCAGGTCCTATTGCTTTCACATTCTAAATATTTCTCCTATACACCCCTCCGCCCCATGCATATAGAGTTCCTTTATTCAGTCATATCTTTCTTTCCACAAGTATTAGGTCTTCTCCTTTATTCATCTTCTCAGTCTTCTCCTTTATTCATCTTGCCCCTTCCAATAGATTCCCCTCATACCCTTATCAAAATAAACTCCTTTCTTTCTTTCTTTTTTAATTTTAAAAACATGAGACGACAGTCTTTCCGGTATACATTTTTTTCCTGTGTAAAGTCCTTGAATAGATCCTAAGACATCATCAAGAACCATCAGTCATGGGGTGCTTATACCCTAGTCTTCCACACAGAGCTCTGCGTGACTTGGCTCCAGCGTCTCCAGTCTCATCTCTGACAGACATTCATCTGTTCATTTTTTTGAAGATCTGCATGTCTGCTCTCTGCTGTGCACCATGCCAGGTGATGGAGTTATATCAAGAAGCTTAAATTCTAGTGGAGGAGCTAGATAACAATACATAGCTATTTTTAGTAATAAGTGTCATGGAGAAGCATAAAGCTGGAGTTGGGGAGTAATGGAGTGCTTGGGTGTGGGTGGGCTTGCCATGTATAAATGGGTGTAAAAGAAGGCCTCTCTGTTAAGGTGACATGTGAGCAGAGACCTGAAGGAATTTGAGGGAGTGAATGTTTTAAACTTGAGGGAAGAGCCCCTGCTGGGGCCCTGAAGCAGGAGGGTGTTTGGCACTTCAGAGAATGGTAAGGGGGTTGGGTGGAGGGAGGTGAGAGATGAAGGCAGGAAGGTGGAAGTGTGGGTAGCCCCTGTAGGCCAGCATAAGGACTCTGACTTCTAGGCTAAGTGAGAATTGAGACGGAAGTACATGGACAGAAGTTGCATTCCTTTCTCCTACTTGATGTTTCTGAAGTATGCCACCCTTTCCTGCCCCTAAGCTTTTCCTTCTCTCCAGAATAGCACTTGCTTGTCCTTCCCTGTATGTCCTTAGCACCTTTGTTGTACTGCTATTATAACCCCTAATAGCTCGTTTATTTGTTCGTCTCCCCTCCCTAGACTGAAGTCCTGGAAAGGAGGGACCAGGAATTTTTAAATTTTTGAATTCCTATTTCAGTGAATTAATGTCTGTTTAATTATGGAATTGCTGAAAATGAGATTAATCATAGAGATATTGGTAGGAGATCCAATGTTATTGAGTAGTGACTGCTGGTTTGCGTGGACATAGACTGCCTGTTTTGCTGACCACTGTGTATTTAGTGCCCAGGGCATTGAACTGTGTATAATAGATTCTCACTAAGTACCTGGTGAATAATTGAGTGTACATCCATCCATGTGCCTGCTTCTGTGCTCTCTCCTCTGCTTCCCTGAACTGCACAGATAAGCTTTTTCCAAATCCCTTAACATTTTTCCTGGCAGCTTTATCCTTCTGCTAATCATATGCTCAAATAAAGCCAACTACTTAGGAAATTCATCCATTCATTCATTTATCTTAAACAAATGTAATAGTAATAAACAGCAGTAGTACAGAAATGTAGATAATAATTTATCTCTAAACTAAATAAGAGTTCATTTGTAGAATGTTTCAGTTCATTCAGACTTTTTTTTTTGTATGCTGTGAGGTGGGGGTCACATACCATTCTTTACCATATGCAATCCTGTTATTGCAGCACCATTTGTTGATTTTTTTTTTTTTTTTTTTTTGCATGAGCAGGTACCAGGAATCGAACCCAGGTCTCCGGCCTAGCAGGCGAGGACTCTGCCACCTGAGCCACCGTGGCCCACCCTGTTGATTTATTTTTATTTTTATCTTTTAGAGTGCATGGGCTGGGAATTGAACCCAGGTCTTCCGCATTGCAGGCGAGAATTCTACCACTGAACTACTTGTGCTCTGCCTCATTCACACTTCTGTTAGTCTTTCTTTTGATGAGGTTTTTTTGATGTTACCTTATTGCTTCGCCCGTGAGTCTTTAATAAACAGGATACTGATAGAGCCAGATGACCACTTTTTTTTTTCAGATGATCACTTTTTATAAAAAACTCAAGCAGTGAAATTTTAGAACCAGAAATGAAGTCAACAGTATTTCTTACCGTGTTTCATTTGGTTGAACAAGCAGATTAGAGCTGATTTATTTACCTGACTGTCTTGGCACAGAGCTTTGGGTTGTTTGGTTTCCTTTGAGTGTCAAGCCCAGCCCAGACCTTTCACTCCTGGTTCTTCTAGGTATCATCATAGGCTTAGAACTGAGACTGGTAAATACAGATGCACACTCTGACTCCAGCAGTCCTTGCATCTCTGGTTTCCCAGAGTATGGAGGAGTGTTATCTGACTCCTCCATACTTGCATGACTTTGAGCTTTCAGGGGAAGAACATTGGGAGATCCTGGCTACTGTGTTGCAGAAGTTGTAAGATTTGTGTCAAAACATGTAAAGTAATGTCTATTACTGATCTGAGAAACCCCCCTCCCCCATTTTTGTGTAACCAAAATCATTGTTTCTTGTAGTGTCTTGAATATGATAGATCATAAATATTGGATTATTGATCTTCTATAATGTTGTAATCCATTGTGATAAACCTGCTGTTGATATTCTCTGTACTCTTTTTGTATATGAAATTCTTTATTTATCCTAGCTCACTTAATGTGAGTGTTGTATATATATATTTGACCAGCCAAACTATTCACTGAAGTTTTAATTTGGTTTGGCCTTGTTATTAGTTTTTGTTTTTGATGGTCATATCAAAAAGCCTTTGTTTTTGATGGTCATATCAAAGGGCCTTTGTTTTATTTCTCAAGTAGAGTGTTTTCACTCATAAATTGGCACATGAATTTTCTCAAGTCAAGGAGAATTATTAATGATTTTCTTAGGTTTAACTTTTCTCCCACAAAGTTTTTTTTTTTTAAACTTTTGCACCTGCTTCTATTTGTGTATATATTAGTATCTGATTTAGCACAATATTAATGAATTTGTTTATATTAAGTTTGGTTATTTCATTGTTTGGTGATATTCCACAGACGAGCTCCATGGCAGTCATGGAGTTCTGCAGTATCTGAACAAGCTTGGGACTTGTGCTGCTGAGCACTGTGTCAACAACCCTTCCTTCATTATATTGACCCAATAGCAGATACTTTTAAGCCTTAAGAAAACTGAATGTCTGTTTAGTAAAAAGAACTGACTTAGATAGTGCTATAATTATGCATTTTGGTGTGGTCCTAAACTTAGATTAGTAAATCAGTTAAATACATGTGAAGCCACAATGGATTTTACAATACTGCACTGGTATTTTGGTGTTTAGAAGACTGCTACTGAATGATTGAATGAGGACTTTTGTTACCGTTGTTGTTTAATAAACTATGCACAGCTGTTTGATCTTTTTCGGTCTGGCCTATAAAAGATAAGTACCTATTATAATGGCACTTGAGAGTCTAGAAATTAAGAGATTTGAATTCTTGTTCTACTTCAGTCACTACAGAGCTGTGTTACTTTGGACAGGTCATGTATCCTATCTGGCCTCTAGTTCCTCTGTTGGCAATAATCCCTTTCAGCTCTAGATCTCTTAGGTAGTACTCATGATTGAGTTTTGATACTACTTCTTTTAGCTTTCTTCAGTTTCTTAAACCTTGGTACCTACATTGTGAATGGGGATTGCATTACAGAGCTCCATGTAGGATGACTTTCCACATATGTAATAGGCCTGTGTCAACACTTGATGAATCCGCTGCATGTTAATCCTCTTCCAGTTTCCTCTTCCTGTATGATATTTCCTTCTAGCCTGTTTCCCTCTGCTTGCCAGCCTGTGGGTCTTACAGGATACTAACTATTTTAATATTAGCCCAAGAAAAAATAGCAATCTATTACAGAGCCGTTATCTAGTCCTTTAAAAAGTCATGCCAAAATTAATTTGTATTATTTGCTATTTTCTTCAGGTGAGACAACTAGTTTGTTTATCCATATAGGAACTTGTAGATTTTCTGCTTTCCCCTAAGTAAAACATATACACACAAATTTATAGGACTCAATACTTTAAAAATAATTCCCTCAAATAACTTCTGTAAATATTCAGATCTGTTAGTACATTTTAAACATTTGAATTTTGAACAACAATTTCTTTACCAATTTTAATTAAATGTTTGTTTAAACTGCATTACCTTACGGATTTGTTTATTTTTATAATTTTGAAGTAATTATAAACTTACATGAACTTGCAAAAATATTGCATAGTCCTAGATACCCTTCACTGAGCTTTCCCCAAAGGTAGCATATTACTTAACTATAACATAACAGCTGATTTATATTTTATTACTGAAAGCATAATGATGATTCTGCTCAATTTGAAAAATGTTGACAAATACAAGAATGTTTATATTTTTATTTAGCCAAAGGTAATAATGTTCTTTCCTCAGAGGGTGATGAGGTTAGTGTGTAGAAATTTATTTTCTTCACCTTGTTTCTGTAGACAGCACACTGCGGCTGTTTCTTCCCTGTTTTTCCTATTGAAAGGTTGACAGGTAATTAGACAAATGGCCAATATTTTCCTCTGGGTAGTTCAGTTACAGTTCTGGGTATAGTCAAGTAAAATTTCAGTTACATGGCACTCTTATTAATTCTTCTATGCTGAACATTTTTAGTTAATCATTCCTATATTTGTTTCCTGAAAACTTTCATTCTTTATACATACATATATATAGAAAATATTGAGCAGGTAGTCAAGGAATATTTGTTAAGTACCTGTTATTGTCCTGAATGTAAGGATTTTGGGAAAAGTAGAAGGGATGCTTAGAGTATAGTTGAATAAGGATCTAAAAAAACATTGCCACATAATGTGTAAGGTATTTCAGATCATTTTATTCTCTAAACACATAGCAGATAAGCACATACTTGACTTTTGGGAAACATTTGTTGAGAGAATGATGTGCTTAGATAATAAGTATGTTGTAGGAAAATATATAAGTAAAGAAAATCTGTGTTTACTATCACCGTCAGGAATTCTAAGATAATTCACTATCGGGTGATAGAATGGTAATACATATTTTATTATGTTTCTTTATTCTTTTCACTTTAGAAACTTCTAGGTGAATTAATAATCAGAATGCTTTGATTAAATCCTTGGTCTTGGGTAGGCAACAGTGGCTCAGTGGCAGAATTCTCACCTGCCATGCTGGAGACCCCAGGTTCCATTCCCGGAGTCTGCTCATGCCAAAAAAAAAAAAAGAGAAAAAAGGCTTTGGTCTCTCTGACTCCATAAAGCTCAAGCTCTTTCCCCTTGGCACACTTTTTAAAACACTGTGTTAGATGTTTTAGATGCTAAATACCATGTTTAAGTAAGCAGTATGAAATAAAAGTAAGTGCTGTGTCAGTTACTTTTAGAATAATCATTGTGTATTGATTGCCAAATAATTTTATTTAGCAATCAAGTGGATTTGATCCACTTTACTTGTGTAATGGGTAGTGACTAAATTAGATCAAGTATAAGGGACTAAACTTGCTGCTGGGGAACCTGATTCTTATTTCTCTGAAAGATAATAAAATGTAAATAGACTTTCAAATGGTGCTATGATATAAATTAATAATTCTACAAGTATTTTTTTCTAACTGTTTGTTAAACATTTTATTGTATGCTATGCTAAGTACTATGGAATATTCTTTGGTATTTAGGATATTGGTGGAGATAAGATAGGTATTTGAACAGTATGTGATTAGTCTGTTAGAGAGGTGCAAGAAGGGCTATGGCCACTTAGTAGATAGAAAACTTACTTTGGGCTGATGCAATTAGGAGTACCCGAAGATGATATCTTACCCGGATATTAGGGATTGATAGAACTTTGTTGGCGAAAATTTGGTAAAAATTGTGAAATTTACTTATAAAAATTATAAAATTGATTGATTTCAGTAAATCAGATGATGTTTCTTGGGAACAAAATTGCCTGAATAATATATATTTAAGTCATTAAGATATGGATTAGAAGTAAAGTGAAACATTTAGAAACATAATTTTTACATGAAAATCTTACTGTTGCTCCTAAAGCATTTTACAAGGTCACCATTAACATTGTACTAAATATGACTTCCCTAGCTTGTATTTTTTTTTTTTTTACAGATAATTGATCCATGGGATGAATGAAAGATAAGCTTTATATAGTTAATTTATTAAATTCAGAAATAAATTAGATGAATTATCTCTTTGAAGTGAAAATTGATTTGTTGCCATTATTTCTCAGGTTCTAATGTTTACTGTATTTTTATTATTTCTGAATAAAATAGCATTGAAAACATGATCTTGATATTGTGGGATTTAGCATTGCCTAGAGGTGACTATTAGTGGCAGGCATAGAGAAAAGGCTGGAGGAAGAAGGAAAGGAAGATGGTGGTGAATGGCTCTGATAGAGGAGGAAGGGGAGAAAAAGGGAGAGAGAATAAGAGAGTTCTGTGATGGCGAACTGTTCTGCCTCGGGTCATTTAGTATGGCAGATACCATATTACAACTAGTTAAATCTGAAACATTTCTGAAAGCAGTTTCTTTGCCAAACATATGAAGAGCAGAAAATATTTTGAATTTATTTTAGTTATACAATAGATAATGAAAAATGGTGTCCTAACATTCATTTGTGTTCTCCACCACCTTTTCCACAGAGACCTAGATTCAAATTTGAGTCATCAGAGTAAATAAGTTCAGTGATTAACAACTTGTCTGAGGTTGCATAACCATAGGTGTTTATACTTTAAGGATGTTGTGGGAAAGCTCATCAAAACCTTGCAGCTGCTGCATGCATGAAGGCCACCTTTACATGTGCACTTGTGTAGTTGGGCAGGAGGAAGGAAAATTTTTGCTGCATAGCCTTTCTGAGAGGGCAGTATCAGTGATCTCTACACATAGCTTGCAGAAGAGTATCATATCTGTTTTGGAACACACTCTTTTTTTTCTCTATGGATTTTTATGTACTTTGAATTTTCTCAGTCTGACTAACATGTTTATCAAAAATGAGCTGGATATTGACCGCAGCTTGCCAATGTTGAAAGATTTTTAAAAGGGTCCTCAAATTCTAGCATTTCTTCCTACTCTGTGGACATCCACTTTTAGTACAGGGTTTAATAGTTGCTTTGTGTTTTCTGATGTTATCTGTTGATGCATCATTCCAATCCAGTGAAGATCTGGTTCAGCAAGCACAATTTTAATGGAAGAAGATTGGTTGCATTCTAGTACCTAATTGTTAATTCGATATTGTAATTTCACATCAAACATGGTTTATAAGTATTAATCACACCTTCATGTGCTTTCTTGAGTTCTGTTAAGGTTTATAAATGCTCTTAAAAAGAGCATTTTAAAATTTCATTGTTGACTTCTGTATTCTTTTAGATTTTTGTTCTGCTAAGTAGTAGAAATAAGTGCTATGCTAATATACAGTATTTGACTTAGACTTTTGCATTTCATCATTTGTTATAATTCAGGGATCAATTAAAAGATCCTATTTTTATAACAAGAATTTTAAAGATGGCAAAGTGATCTGTTGGTAAAGAACGGCTTATTGGACTTACAGTTAAAACTAAATTCAATATTATTTCCCCATCAGATAATAATGCTTTCTTCATGAGAGTTCAATTTGCTATATCTTCTGTAACAAAGGAAAAAAAACACCAATTTCAGAGACACCTATATTGGCCAGTAACTCATTCCCAGATGCCTGAAGTACAGAGAAGTGCTACCAGAATTAACAAGTAGCAAAATAGGTATTAAATATAGTGTTAGATTGAGGGAAGGATTATAGTAATATAAAATTAGAATAGAGGAAAATAATTACCTGGTATCATGGAAATTGAAAGAGTAATAGCAAATAAAATTAATCCATGATGTGAGATGCATTTTGCATTGTTTATTGATCCATAGTGAGTTGTTTTAGAGAAAGGAAACTTACTTAGAACTCTAATCACACTTGCTCTTCCTAGAGTAAAGACCTCCTGCACAGTTGACATTCCACCATGATAAGCATTTATCTACTTTGTATGCTGAAAATATTAAGATAAGATATCATTCCTCCTTTCAAGAAGCTCATTAACTAGTTTAGCTCACTAACAGGTAATCACTAAATATTATGGTAATTACATCTGTTTTGAGGTTTTATTGATTTCACCCCCAAGCCACGGTATTTTATTATTTTCTGTTGCACTCCTTCTTACCTCTCTTGGCTTATAAGGGATGTGAGGTAAAGATGTATTCTTCTTTTCTTGAATCTTGGAATACTTTCCAGTTTATCCTTATACTTGTGATGATCACTTTTATGGCTTGATTTGTGTTAGAAATCAAGGGTGTAGACAAAGCCAGGAGAGGGAGCAACTTTAATGAGAGGTATAATATTAATAACAAAACTGGAACTTGGAAAAAGTGAAGGGAATCTTATATTTTAGCATGAAATGGATTTAGATATACAATAGATTTCATAAAGAATTCAGCATCGATCAAAGAAGGTAATAATTTATATGACTAGCTATATATACACTTTGTTGTTCTGATGTACCTTAGCTGCTTTATATAAAGATCTTTGTTAGATTTCTTGGAAATGAGGGGGTCATTCCAATGTGCTATAATAGACTATATTTACAAAATGAGATATAGTGATTGTCTTGTTTCCTGTTTTAAAAAAATTATAGTCTGTGATGATTAAGAAAAAATTGGCATGTTAATGTCCAGGAAGTTTTCTTGTATTACGTTATTGTATTGAGTGCTGTATTATACAATAGTACTGTATTTTCAGTTCACGCCATTTAGAAAATAAAATTATTTTTCTGTTTGTTTCTACATTCTAGAAGTTTGCTTACCTTTTCCATATTCAAGATAGGACAAAATTTTGTCTTATTTGTGATGTGTTAGAGCATGGCCAAGTATAGGACACAGGACACAGTTCACTGTTGTACAGGACAGACTGGGATGAGCCCACAGTTAGAAATAATTCTTCCTGTTAGAGCTGATCTAGCTAAAAATACACGTGCTGAGGAGAAGTTTTTTTTGCTAGGCCATGCCAGGGGTAGAACAGCCAGAGAATAATCCTGTTAACTTAGCGTTAATGAGAATTCAAGGTGAAGACCACATGGAATCTAGGAGAGCAGGTCGTGTGTGTGTGTATGTGTGTGTGTGTGTGTGTGTGTGTGTTAAATGACTGAATGAATGCATAAATACATGCATATCTGCATACATCTATATTTATAGTAGTGGTCACTAGAGAATTCTGTCTGTGGATACTGGATTTTAAATAATGTTGTGATGTGATTTCCTTGGGATTGGGACTGATAACCCAAAAGTGGGGTTCAACTCCCAAGAAAAGTCAGGAACTTTTCTAGGATGCTCCATAGGATTAAATCTGTGGCTTATATATGCTAACACCTGTGAACAGGGAAAGGGGTAGGAGTAGAAAAATAGAGTAGATAACAACACACTAGAAACCCTAATTACCTAATCTGGGACATAAAGGCTGGGGTGGGTAAGTGTTAATGATGACTTGATCCTTAATCAAAAATTGGGGTTGAAGCTGCTTAAATATCTCCTGTCACAAGTGATCTAGAAGTTAAGCGATAGGAGAAGCAAGGCACTGGGGAGCAGACACAGGCTGGGCTTGACATTCTTTAGTATACTATTAACTATCTTTTAAGAGAAAGAAATTATTTCCATTGGTAATCAGTAATCATTTAGTCTAGTTTGTTGGCACTGGTCTGGCATCACGAGATGCAGAGAACTGCTGATGCTCTATATTAATGTCTTAACAGGGAACTGCAGCTAAGATGAACAAACTAAAGCTTTGGAGTAAATATGCTTTCTTGCAAAATAGGAGGATATGAAAAAGCATGTTAGGCACGGGGGTTGTAATGCCAATTCTGAATGTAAAAGTACTACGTTAGGAGTTTAATTTCTAAGTAGGGTTAAGAGGAAGCAAGGAAAATGTATGATTATGATAATTTCACTTTAAAATAAAGACCTTCCACACCTTTCATTTACTTCACAGAAAATAGTTGTATCAGCATTGTTTGGTTTTAATCAACTGACACTCAACTAACTTAAGGGGAAAAAAAAGAAATATATCTGATCCATACTGGGAGTTGAATGATGAATTGAGTAAGAGTTTGAATAGTAGAAACCAGTGCTCTCAAACACACCTTCTTTCTAGACTCCTGCCATAACTATCACTGGGCTCTAAAGATTTGGTCTTTCTGCCTTACCTTTTTAATTTTTATATTCCAGCAATAAAGGATTAGATTGGCCCAGAACAGATCACGTATCTGTTTCACCTAGAGCCAGGGAATGCAGGGTTGTGAGCTGGGAGCCATTTCCAGAGAAGGGGAAATCAAAAGTGTGACAGCCCTTCTAGGAGGGGTCTAGAGCATCTTATCTTTTGTCTGCGTAACCTCCCTTTCCCCTCACCTCCCTCCCCTCTTTTCTAAAGGCAGAGATAACGTTACTATCCTATCTATTGGTGTGATTTTTCTAGTGGGAGAAAATGCAGATACAGGCTGAGGTACCACATCCAGAGAAAGTGTCATGGGACTACTGATTTGGAGTGATATAGCACTATTGTCTCTGGCTCCATTATAATTTTTTCTTGATATTTTATGTCCTAAATTTTACTCCTGCCAACTTGCCATCTATATCATTGGAGAAAAGAGAAAAGGAAGAGGAAATAAAAAACAAATGTATTTAAAAGAGAAGGGATGGGAGTAGCATTACATACCAGTAACCACTAAGTACGTAAATTAAGGCTGTGATCCTTAGTTTTGCATCTGCGCAAAGCCTTGACCTATTTCACTTCTAACTTCATATTTCTGTTGCTTTCTGCTAGTATCTTGACTCAGTGCAATTCTGTTCCTAGCAAGGTGGTCTAGTCCTTTTTATGAGTTCGAGCCCCTGGTAGTTCCACCTGTATGGAATTCTAACACTGTGCATAGTATTACCAGAAGATACTCCAGGGGGTTCCCCTGACTTCTCCATCTTCCTAGCTGTCAAATAGCCCCTTTTCCCAATGGTACTCAGGGACTCTTCTCTCCCATCCAGTTCTTTTTTTTTGTACGCTTATGGCAGGATCACATTCATTATTTTTCCATGTGAGTATCCTGTTATTACAGCACCATTTGTTGAATTTTTGTTTGTTTTTTCTTTCTTTTGTTTGCTTGTTTTTTGTTTTTTGTTTTTTTTTGGTGGGCAGGGGGTGGGAGAGTGCATGGACCGGGAATGGAATCCGGGTCTCCCACATGGCAGGCAAGAATTCTATCATTGAACTACCCTCGTGCTGCCCCTCCACAATCCAATTCTATAGTCTCTGTTTTTGCTTGTTTTTCTACTGTCTTGAGGAAATCAAACTGAACACAGTATCTCAGCATTCAGTAGAGTGGAATCATTCTTTTGTGGCCTGATGTAAGCATTTCTTCTTTGTATGCTAAAATTGCTAGATTAACAGATTCCAGAATTCCTGAGACAAGCAAAAATTTGAGAGCAGGTGAAAAACACCACCTGTACCATCTCTGCTTGCTTCTCACATCCCATGTGTTCTGGGGATGAGAGACATCATACATTGGTTGACTTTTTTATTTTTTTATTTTAACATTTGTTCCCCCTATTATTTATTTTTATTCCATATGTTCTACTCGTCTGTTGACAAGGTAGATAAAAGGAGCATCAGACACAAGGTTTTCACAATCACACAGTCACATTGTGAAAGCTGTATCATTATTCAATCATCATCAAGAAACATGGCTACTGGAACACAGCTCTACATTTTCAGGCAGTTCCCTCCAGCCTCTCCATTACATCTTTTTTTTTTTTATTTTAAATTTGCATATGGGCAGGAGGCACCAGGGATCGAACTCCAGACCTCCAGCACGGCAGGTCAGGTCGGAGCTCTGCCTGCTGAGCCATGGCAGCCGCCCTCTCCATTACATCTTGAATAACAAGGTGATATCTACTTAATGCGTAAGAATAACTTCCAGGATAACCTCTCAACTCTGTTTGGAATCTCTCAGCCATTGACACTTTGTCTCATTTCATTCTTCCCCTTTTGGTGGAGAAGGTTTTCTTAATCCCTTGATGCTGAGTCTCAGCTCATTCTAGGTCTTCTGTCCCACATTGCCAGGAAGGTCCACACCCCTGGGAGTCATGTCCCACTGGTTGGCTGTTTAAAGCTTATTTTTTATCCTGTAAGACAACACCTCAATTTCAGAAGATTTTACTTGGAACAAGAGTTGGCATATCAAGCTTCCCGATGCCATTATCTCCTGCTATAGGAACAGCTGCTTCTGAATGAGAGGCTATTTAATAAAACCTGCTAGGCCCCTGAGTATCTAACTACCCATTGCCACTTGAAGTGAATTCCTCTATCAGAGACCCTGTAGAATACTTTGAGTTCATGTGAAGCATTCACTTAATTCAGTTAAGGAAACTTAATGTCTTCAAGTGTGCTTACAGAGGCAAATTCAGAATTGGTATCAAAATTAGGGCCAGCCCTCACCATTTCTGTAATGCAAAAGGCTTAATGTATTTCTCTGTGAAGATGTAGTAGGGTGCTCTATGAGGGACTTGGGCAAATGGGTTCTCAATAGTAAGTGTGGTGAGGTCAGTCTTGAAGAGGAAAACAAACTTTTTGTAACTGCTTCTCTTGCCATCTGGTTGTTTTGTTCATGAACCCATTGTGCAAGGACGAGGCTGGCTGGGGAAGGAGTATGACTTGATCTATGAGGTGGCTCATCTTATCCACCCAGTTATTAAGAGGCTTTATATTTTGATTTGTTTGCTTTGGCAATGACAGATTCTGGAGAGCATATGCATGGAAACCAAATTTTTAGGCACTGGTCTGTTGTGATAGGTTCATTTAAGTGCTGTTCTCCAATTTCCCTATCATTTAGCCTCTGACCTTTTCTTTCAAAGACATTAATCATGGTTCAGAAAAGGGAAAGTTTGTAAACTCTGCAGTCACCCAAGAAGTGTTAACTATAGAAGGAATAAAAAAATATTCTAGATGTTCCCAAAACTTAAGCAAAGTTTTTAAGGCAAGGTATGTGAATATATACACAATAAAGCAGTTTTATTGAGGTATATTCACATACCATACAATGCATACAAAATGTAAAATTAATGGTTTTTAGTATAATCACAGTTGTGCATTCATAGGCACAATCAATTTTAGAACATTTTCATTATTCCAAAAAGAAAACCCCATACCCCTTAGCATTCACCTCTCAGTCCCTTTCTCCTTCTATAGCCCTACATAACCATTAATTTAACTCTGTTTCTACAGATTTATTTAAATTTACATTTTCTAAAACTGGAATCATACCATATGAAGTACTTTGTGTCTTTTATATAGCATAGTTTTTAAAAATTATTGTTATATTTTTAATTAGACAAGTTTTATGTTTACATGAAAGTCATGTAAATGATAGCATTCCCATATATCTCCCTATTGTTGGCATTTTGCATTGGTATGGTGTCTTTGTTACAACTGAAAGAATGTTAAAATATTACTGTTAACTGTAGTCCATTGTTACATTAGGTGTATTTTTCCCTATATATTTGATATATTTCCCTATGAATATATAATATATTATTAACACCTTGTAATAATGATGTATGTTTGTTATAGAAATGAAAAAACATTCTAATATTTGTATTATTAAACAATCATCATCCACAATGGGGTTCACTGTGTCATATAGTCCCATATTTTATCTTCTAGCTCTTTTCCTTTTTTTTTATTTAGATAGCTTTATTGAGGTAGAATTTAGATGTCATATTATGCACCTGTTTTACTTGTACAATTCATTGATGTTGCGTTTACTCTTTTTTTTAAATAAATTTTTAAATAAATAAATAATTTTTTTATTAGAGTGGGTCCACAGAACAATTATACATAAAATACAGGGTTCCCATATAATATCTGCTGGAACACAATACACCAGAGATGGATTGGCTTTAATAAAAGGCTTTTATTTATTAGGTTTCAAATGTATAGTTCTAAGCCATGAAAATGTCAAATTAAGGCATCAACAAGAAGATAGCTTCATTCAAGAAAGGCTGATCACATGTTTCTTGAGGATGATTGTATAATGATATAGCTTTCACAATGTGACTGTGTGATTGTGAAAACCTTGTGTCTGATGTTCCTTTTATCTACCTTGTCAACAGAAGAGTAGAGCATATGGAATAAAAATAAATAATAGGGGGAACAAATGTTAAAATAAATTCAGTTTGAAAAGCTAGTGATCAATGAAAGGGAGGAGTAAGGGGTATGGTATGTATAATTTTTTTTTCTGTTTTTGTTTTATTTTTTTTCTGTTGTCTTTTTATTTCTTTTTCTGAATTGATGTAAATGTTCTAAGAAATGATCATGATGATGAATATGCAACTATGTGATGATATTGTGAATTGCTGATTATATATGTAGAACAGAATGATAATATGTTAAGGATGTTTGTGTTTCTTTCTTGTCATATTTTTTTAAAAAAATTTAATAAAAAAATTTTTTTTAAAATAACAAAAAAAAAAAAGAAAGGCTGATCATGTCTGGGGTTTGTTTCTCTGTCACGTGGGAAGACACATGGTGATGTCTGCTGACCCTTTTTTTCTTAGGTTGGTTTCAAAATGGCCCTCTCAGATCCTGTGGGGCCTTCTGGCTTTTTCCTGGGGTACGTTCTTTCTTAGCTTCTTGAAACTATCTCTTCTCTTAAAGAATTACAGCAAGCTGATGTCACATCTCCGTGGAAACAACTTTATCAAAGGTCTCACCCAACAATAGGTCTGCTCCCACAAGATTGGATTAAAAGAACATATACTTTTCTGGGTACATAATAGATTCAAACTAGCACATCACCCCACCACCAACACCTTCACTGGTGTCAGCGTTTCTTTTAGTAACATATTCAGTCACATCCACACACGCAATTCAGCAGTCCCAAAAATGTGTTATCATCACCACTATCCATTTCCAAACATTTACAATCAACCTAATTAGAAATTGTGCACAAGTTAAGCATCAGCTCCCCATTTTCTACCTCCATTCTATCTCCTGGTAACTTATCTTCTAGTTCTAACTCCATGAGTTTGCTTATTATAATTAGTTCATAACAGTGACATTATACAATATCTGTCCTTTTATGTCTGGCTTATTTCATTCAATTTAATGACTTCAGGGTTCATCCACATTGTCATGTACAACAGGACTTCATTCAGCTGAATAATATTTTATCATATGAATATACTACATTCTGTTTATCCATTCATTGTGTGATGGACACTTGGGTTGCTTCCATCATTTGGCAATTGTGAATAATGTCACTATGAACATTGGTGTGCAAATGTCTGTTCATGTCCCTGCTTTCAGACCTTCTGGGTATTTACCTAGTAATGAGATTGCTGGATCCTGTGAGAATTCTATACTTAGAGATTGCTGGATCCTATGGGAATTCTATACTTAGCTTCCTGAGGATACACCAAACTCTCTTCCACAGTGGATGCACCATTTTACGTTCTCACCAACAGTAAATGAGTGTTCCTGTTTCTCCACAGCCTCTTCAACACCTTTGGTTTTCTGTTAGTAGTGGTGTTAAATAATATCTTATTGTGGTTTTGATTTGCATTTCTAATAGCTAATGATGGTTGAGCATCTTTTCATGTGCTTTCTAGCCATTTGTATTTCCTCTTTGGAAAAATGTCTTTTCAACTTTTTGCTCATTTCTTAATTGGGTTGTTTGTCTTTTTACTTTTGAGTTGTAGAATTTCTTGATATATTCTGGATATTAAACCCTTATCAGATATGAGGTTTCCAGATATTTTCTCCCATTGAGTAGAAGCCTTTTCACCTTTTTGACAAATTCCTTTGAAGCACAAAAGTTTTTCATTTTGAAGAGGTCCCATTTATCTGTTTTTTTTCTGTCATTGCTTGTGCTTTAGGTGTAAATTCTAAGAAATAATTGCTTACTACAAGATCTTGAAGATGCTTCCCTACATTTTCTTCTAGGAGTTTTATAGTCCCGAATCTTATATTTAGATCTTTGATCCATTTTAATGGAGTTAATTTTTGTCTGAGTTGTAAGATGAGGGTCCTCTTTTATTCTTTTGGATATGGCTATCCAATTCTTCAAGTACCATTTGTTAAAGAGACTATTCTTGCCCAGTTGAATGGATTTGGCAGCCTTGTCAAATATCAGTTGGCCATAGATGTGAGAGTCTATTTCTGAACTCTCAATTTGATTCCATTAATTGATATGTCTGTCTTTTATACTAATACCATGTTATTTTGAACATTGTAGGTTTTTAATGTGCTTTAAATTCAGGAAGTGTGAGCCCTCAAACTTTGTTCTTTTCAAGTTATTTTTGGCTATTGGAGGGCCCTTACCCTTTCAAATAAATTTGATAAATAACTTTTCCAGTTCTGCAAGATAGGCTGTTGGAATTTTGATTGGGATTGCATTGAATCTGTAGATCAGTTTGGGTGGACTTGACATTGGAATGATATTTAATCTTTCAGTCTGTGAATATATAATGTCCTCCCTTTATTTAGGCCTCTTTGATTTCTTTCAACGGTGTTTTGTAGTTTTGTGTGTACAAATCCTTTACATCCTTGGTTAAATTTATTCCTGCATATTTGATTCTTTCAGTTGCTATTGTAAATGGAATTTCTTTTTCTATTTCCTCCTCAGAGTTCTCATTATTATTGTATAGAAACACTGATGATTTTTGCAGGTTGATCTTTTGTCCAGCCACTTTGATGTACTCAGTTATTAGCTCTAGTAGCTTTGTTGTAGATTTTTCAGGACTTTCTAGGTATAGGATCCTGTCGTCTGCACATAGTGAAAGTTTTACTTCTTCCCTTTCAATTTGGTTTCCTTTTCTTTCTTTTTCTTGCCTAATTGCTCCAGCTAGAACTTTTAGCACACTGTTGAATAACAATGGTGACAATGGGCATTCTTGTCTTGTACCTGATCTTAGAGGGAAAGCTCTGAGACTCTTTGGACTTTCACCATTGAGTATCATGTTAGCTGTAGGTTTTTCGTATATTCCCTTTATCATGTTGAGTGATCTTTCCTTTCCTACCTTTCAAAGTGTTTCTATCAAAAAAGGATGCTGGATTTTGCCAAATCCCTTTTATCCATCAATCAGTATGGTCTTATGGTTTTATCCCTGTTGATTAGTTAATGTGGTGTGTAACATTAATTGAATTTCTTGTGTTGAACCACCCTTGCATACCAGGGGTAAAACCCACTTTATCATGTTGTATAATTATTTTAATGTCCTGTTGGATTCAGTTTGCAAGTTTTTTGTTGAGGATTTTTGCGTCCATATTCATTGGAGACATTGGTCTTTAATTTTCTTTTCTTGTAGTATCTTTATTAGCCTTTGGTATTAAGGTGATGTTGGCTTCATGAAATAGGTAGTGTTCCTACCTCTTCAGTTTTTTGGAGTTTGAGTAGGAGTGATATTAATTCTTAGAATGACTGGTAGAATTCACCTATGAAGCCATCTGGTCCTGGGCTTTTCTTTGATGTGAGGTTCTTGATGTCTGATTCAATGTCTTTATTTGTAATTGGTCTGTTGAGGTCTTCTATTTCTTCCAGAGTCAGTGTAGGTTGTTTGTGTGTCTCTAGGAATTTATCTATTTCGTCTAAGTTGTCTAATTTGATGGCATACAGTTGTTCATAGTATCTTCCTTTGATCCTTTTTATTTCTGTAGGTTCAGTAGTAATGTTCCTCCTCTCATTTCTGATTTTATATATTTGCGTGATGTTCCTCCTCTCATTTCTGATTTTACTAATTTGCATTTCTCTTTGTCAGTCTACTCTAAGGGTTTGTTAATTTTATTGATCTTCCCAAAGAACTAACTTTTGGTTTTCTTTATTCTCGACTGTTTTTTTTTAATTATCAATTTCATTTATTTTTGTTCTAATCTCTGTCATTTCTTTCCTTTTGCTTGCTTGGTATTAGGTTTGCTATTCTTGATCTAGCTCCTCCAGGTGTGCAGTTAGGTGTTTGATTTTAGGTCTTTCTTCTTCATTAATGGAAGTGGTTTGGCTAGAAATTTTCCTCTCACTTATGCTTTCACTGATTCCATAAACTTTGATATGTTCTGTTCTCATTTTCATTCATCTTGAGATATTTACTGATTTCTTTTGTAACTTCTTTGCTCCACTAGTTATTTGAGTATGTAATTTAGCCTCTCTCTCTCTATATATAGATATATATAGTTTGTTTGGTGAAAATAACGTATATACAAAAAAGCAATAAATTTCAAGGCATACCACAACAGTTGGTTATAGAAAAGATTTCAGAGTTTGGTATGGGTTACAGCTCCATAATTTGAGGTTTTTCCTTCTGTCTGCTTCAAGACACTGGAGACTAAAAGAAATATCAGTATAATGATATAGCAGTAATACTCATGTGTTAAACCCTATGTTTGGTTTCTGTATAACTCCACCATCACCTTTGACCTTTCTTCCCCTCTTTTGAGGTATTGGGGCTATGCCCTTTCTAACTTTTTCATGTTGGGAGGGGCTGTCAGTAATATGGGATGGGGGATGAAACTAGTTGATGTTCTGGAAAGGCTGGACCCTCTGCCTTTCAGGACTTAGCTGGTCTGGGGACCCATGTGGAGGTTGTAGGTTTCTTGAAAGTTATCCAAGTGCATGGAATCTTTGTAGACTCTTATATAACATTCTAGGTGTTCTTTAGGATTGGCTGGAATGGCTTTGGTTGGGGCTGGCAAGTTATGATAGGTAGCAATGTTTAACTGAAGTTTGCATTAGAGTGACCTCCAGAGTAGCCTCTTGACTCTGAACCCTGTCAGCCACTGATACCTTATTGTACTCTTCTTTTCCCCCAAAAGGGGATGTCAGGATGGCATTGTTGATCCCATGGTGCCAGGGCCAGGCCCATCCCTGGGAATCATGTCCCACATAGCAGTCTCCCACGCCACTAGGGAGACTTTCATCCCTGGATGTCATGTCCCACATAGCAGGGAGTGCAGTGGTTTCAGTTGCAGAGTTGGGCATAAAGAGAGAGAGAGATAGAGAGAGAGAGGCCACATTTGAACAACAAGAGATGGTCTTCCAGAAGTAGCCTCCATATATTTTTGATTTTTCCAGTCTCTGCCTATTATTGATTTCCAGCTTTATTCCAGTATGTTCAGAGAAAGTACTTAGTATAATTCCAATATTTGTGAATTTGTTGAGTCCTGTTTTTTGACCCAACATGTATTCTGTCCTGGAGAATGATCCATGAGCACTTGAGAACAATGTATACCCTGCTCTTTGAGGGGATGTGTGTGTAATGTTCGATATATATATTTTTAGGTCTAGTTCATTGTTCATATTATTCAAGTTTTCTGTTTCCTTATTGATCCAAGTCTAGATGTTCTATCTATTGATGAGAGTAGTATATTGAAATCTCAAACTACTATTATAGAGGTGTCTTTTTCTCCCTTCACCATTGCCAGTGTTTGCCTCATGTATTTTCAGCACTCTGTTTAGGTACATAAATATTTATGATTGTTATTTCTCTTTTTTTAATCATCACATAGTTGTATATTCATCATCATGATCATTTCTTAGAACATCTGCCTCAATTCAGAAAACCATTCATACATACCATACCCCTTACCCCTCCCTTTCACCGATCACTAGCATTTCAATCTAGTAAAATTTATTTTAACATTTGTTCCCCCTATTATTTATTTATTTTTGATCCATATGTTTTACTTTTCTGTCGATAAAGTAGACAAAAGGAGCATCAGACACAAGGCTCTCACAACCACACAATCACACTGAGACAGCCATATCATCATACAATTATCTTCAAAGAAACATGGCCACCGGAGCACAGCTCCACATTTTCAGGCAGTTCCCTCTAGTGTCTCCATTACGCCTTAACTAAACAGGTGATATCTATTTAATGCATAAGAATAACCTCCAGGATAATCTCTCAACTTTGTTTGGAATCTCTCAGCCATTAACACTTTATTTTGTCTCATTTCGCTCTTCCCCCTTTTGGTCAAGAAGATTTTCTCAATCCCTTGATGCTGAGTTCGAGCTCATTCTAGGATTTCTGTCCCATGTTGCCAGGAAGGTCCCATGTAGAGAGGGGTAGGGCAGTGAGTTTGCTTGCTGTGTTGACTGAGAGAGAGAGGCCACATCTGAGCAACAAAAGAGGTTCTCTTGGGGGTGACTCTTAGGCCTAATTTTAAGTAGGTTTAGCCTATTGTTTGCGGGATTAAGTTTCATATGAACAAACCCCAAGATTGGAGGCTTGACCTATTGCTTTAACTGTCCCCACTGCCTGTGAGAATATCAAGAAGTCTCCACTTGGAAAAGTTGAATTTTCCCCCTTTCTCACCACTCCCCCTAGGGGACTCTGCAAATACTTCCCTATTCACTGTTCAAATTGCTCTGGGATTTATCAGGGCATCACTCTGGACAAACCTACAAAATCTCATGCCCTAGCCAAGGTTCCAAGTACTATAGTGTTCAGTTAAGCTGTCCACATAAGTTATATTAGGAAATGCACTAGTCAAAATATAAATTTTGTACCAAATAAACATTTTTTGCTTGTCTCACACATACGTTAAAGTTTTAAAATATTAATTACCATCTATTTTCAACACCCTGCATTATTGACATTCCTTTGTTCTTCCTCATGCAGAAACATTTTAAAATTTGCACATTTAGTCACTATCATACACTCTAGGCATTCCTAGATTATACCATCTCAGTCTTTATTGTCTATCTTTCCTTCTGATTTCATTTGTGCCCCCAGGCCTCCTCTTTCTATCATTCTCACATTCAGCTTCATTCAGTGTTCTAACATTATTGTATTACAGTTAGGTAATATTGTGCTATCCATTTCTGAATTTTTACAATCAGTCCTGTTGCACAATCTGTATCCCTTCAGCTCCAATTACCCAATATCTACCCTCTTTCTCTTTCCTGATGGTCTCTGTTACCAGCTGAAATTCCCTAAGTTCATTTGCTTAATGTCACTTCATATCAGTGAGACCATACCGTATTTGTCCTTTTGTTTCTGGCTAATCTCACTCAGTATAATGTCCTTAAGGTTCATCCATGTTGTTACATACTTCATTACTTTATTCCATCTTACAGCTGCCTAATATTCCATCATATATATATATATATATATACACCACAGCTTGCTTAGCCACTCGTCTGTTGATGCACATTTTTTTTTTAATTTTTTATTAATTAAAAAAAATTACAAGAAACACAAACATTCCCAACACATATACTCAGCAATTCACACTATCATGTTGATGGACATTTTGGCTGTTTCCATCTCTTGGCAATTATAAATAATGCTGCTATAAACAGTGGTGTGCAAATGTCCATTTGTGTTCTTGCCCTCATGTCCTCTGAGTAGATACCTAGCAATGGTATTGCCAGATCATATGCAATTCTATACTTAGCTTCCTGAGGAACTGCCACACTGCCTTCCACAGTGGTTGTACCATTTGATATTCCTACCAACAGTGGATAAGTGTGCCTCTTTCTCCACATCCTCTCTAGCACCTGTCATTTTCTATTTTATTGATAATGGCCATTCTGGTGGGTGTGAGATGATATCTCATTGTGGTTTTGATTTTCATTTCCCTAATAGCCGGAGACATTGAGCATCTTTTCATTTGCCTTTTGGCCATTTGTATTTCCTCTTCTGAGAAGTGTCTGTTCATGTCTTTTGCCATTTTGTAATTGGATTGTCTGTCTTTTTGTTGTTGAGTTGAACAATCTCTTTGTATATTCTGGATACTAGACCTTTATCTGATCCATCATTTCCAAATATTGTCTCCCATTGTGTAGGTTGTCTTTTTACTTTCTTGATGAAGATTTTTGATGCACAAAAGTGTTTAATTTTGAGGAGTTCCCATTTATTTATTTATTTCTTCAATGTTCATGCTTTGGGTGTAAGGTCTAGGAAACCACCTCCTATTATAAGATTGATAAGATATTTCCCTGCATTTTCATCTAAAAGTTTTATGGTCTTAGATCTAATGTTTAGGTCTTTGATCCTTTTGGGTTAATTTTTGTATAGGGTGTGAGACATGGATCCTCTTTCATTCTTTTGCATGTGGATATCCAGTTCTCTAGGCACCATTTATTGAAGAGACTGTTCCCTCCCAAGTGAGTTGGCTTGACTGCCTTATCAAAGATCAATTGTCCATAGATGAGAGGATCTATATCTGAATGCTCTGTTCAATTCCACTGGTCGGTATATCTATCTTTATGCCAGTACCATGCTGTTTTGACCACGTAGCTTCATACTACGACTTAGAGTCAGGTAGCGTGAGGCTTCCAACTTCATTTTACTTTCTCAGGATATTTTTAGCTATGCTAGGCACCCTGCCCCTCCAGATAAATTTGGTTATTGATTATTCTATTTCTGAAAAGTAAGTTTTGGGATTTTTTTTTTTTTTTGGTATTGGATTGAATCTGTCAATCAATTTAGGTAGAATTGACATCTTAACTATATTTAATCTTCCAATCCATGAACGCGGTGTGCCCTTCCATCTATTTAGTCTTCTGTGATTTCTTTTGACAATTTCTTGCAGTTTTCTTTGTATAGGTCTTTTGTATCTTTAGTTAAATTTATTCCTAATATTTTATTCTTTTGATAGCAATTGTAAATGGAATTTTTTTCTTGATTCCCCCTCAGATTGTTCATTACTAGTGTATATAAACACTGCAAAGTTTTGAGTGTTGATCTTGTAACCTGCCACTTTGCTGTACTCATTTATTAACTCTAGTAGTTTTGCTGTGGATTTTTCAGGGTTTTTGACATATAGTATCATATCATCTGCAAACAGTGAGAGTTTTACTTCTTCCTATCATATCATCTGCAAACAGTGAGAGTTTTACTTCTTCCTTTCCAATTTTGTTGCTTTGTATTTCTTCTTCTTGTCTAATTGATCTGGCTGGAACTTCCAACACAATGTTGAATAACAATGATGATAGTGGATGTCCTTGTCTTGTTCCTGATCTTAGGGGGAAAGTTTTCAGTTTTTCCCCTTTGAGGATGATGTTACCTCTGGGTTTTTTATATATTCCCTGTATTGTGTTGAGAAAGTTCCCTTCTATTCCTATCCTTTGAAGTGTTTTCAACATGAAAGGATGTTGAATTTTGTCAGATGCCTTTTCTGGATCAATCAAGATGATCATGTGATTTTTCTGCTTTGATTTGTTGATATGGTGTATTACATTAATTGATTTTCTTATGTTGAACCATCCTTGCATACCTGGGATGAATCCTACTTGGTCATGGGGTATAGTGTTTTTAATGTGCTGTTGGATTTGATTTGCAAGAATTTTGTTGAGGATTTTTGCATCTGTATTCATTAGAGAGATTGGTCTGTACTTTTCTTTTTTTGTAATATCTTTGTCTGGCTTTGGTATGAGGGTGATTTTGGCTTCGTAGAATGAGTTAGGTAGCTTTCCCTCCTCTTCACTTTTCTTGAAGAGTTTGAGCAGGATTGTTACTAATTCTTCCTTGAATGTTTGGTAGAATTCACATGTGAAGCCATCTGGTCCTGGACTTTTTGGGAGCAGGGGGAACTTCTTAATAACTGATTCAATTTCTTTACTTGTGATTGGTTTGTTGAGTATGTCTATTTCTTCTCGAGTCAACGTTGGTTGTTCATGCCTTTCTTGGAACTTGTCCATTTCATCTACATTGTTTATTAGCATAAAGTTGTTCATAGTATCCTCTCATTACTTCCTTTATTTCTGTGGAGTCAGTGGTTATGTCTCCTCTTCCATTTCTGATTTTATTTTTTTGCATCCTCTCTCTTCTTCTTTTTGTCAACCTTGCTAAGGGTCCGTCAATCTTATTGATATTCTCATAGAACCAATTTCTGGTTTTGCTGATTTTCTTGATTGTTTTCATGTTCTCAATTTCATTTATTTCTGCTCTAATCTTCATTATTGCTTTCCTTTTGCCTGCTTTGGGGTTAATTTGCTGTTCTTTCTCTAGTTCTTCCAAGTAGACAGTTAATTCCTCGATTTTTGCCCTTTCTTCTTTTTTGTTATAGGCATTTAGGGCAATAAATTTCCCTCTTAGCACTGCCTTTGCTGCATCCGTAAATTTTGATATGTTGTGTTTTCATTTTCATTTGCCTCGAGATATTTACTGATTTCTCTTGTAATTTCTTCCTTGAGCCACTGATTGTTTAAGAGTGTGTTGTTGAGCCTCCATATATTTATGAATTTTCTGGTCCTCTGCATATTATTGATTTCCAGCTTCATTCCTTAATGATCTGAGAAAATGTTTTGTATGATTTCAATGTTTTTAAACTTATTGAGACTTGCTTTGTGACCCAGCATATGGTCTGTCCTTGAGAATGATCCATGAGCACTTGAGAAGAAGGTGTGTCCTGCTGTTGTGGGGTGTAATGTCCTATATATGTCTATTAAGTCTAGCTCATTTATTATGTTATTCAAATTCTCTGTTTCTTTATTGATCCTCTATCTAGATGTTCTGTCCATTGATGAGAGTGGGGAATTGAAGTCTCCAGCTATTATGATAGATGTATCTATTTATCTTTTCAGTGTTTTCGGTGTTTGCATCATGTATTTTGGAGCATTCTGGCTTAGTACATAAATATTTATGATTGTTATGGCTTCTTGTTGAATTGTTCCTTTTATTAATACATAGTGTCCTTCTTTGTCTCTTTTAACTGTTTTACACTTGAAGTCTAATTTTTTGGATATTAATATAGCTATGCCTGCTCTTTTCTGATTGCTATTTGCATGAAATATCTTTTCCCAACCTTTCACTTCCACCCTATGTTTATCCTTGGGTCTAAAATGTGTTTCCTGTAGACAGCATATCGATGGGTCCTGTTTTTTAATCCATTCTGCCAGTCTATGTCTTTTGATTGGGGAGTTTAATCCATTATCATTTAGTGTTATTACTGTATGGGTAGTACTTTCTTCTACCATTTTGCCTTTTAGATTTTATATGTCATATCTAATTTTCTTCTTTTTACCTTTACTGATAGTCTTCATTTCTGTACTCTTCTCCACACCTGTCTCCCCTGTCTTTTCTTATCTATCTCTAGTGCTCCCTCTAGTATTTCTTGCAGAGCCGGTCTCTTGGTCACAAATTCTCTCAGTGAATTTTTGTCTGCAAATGTTTTAATTTCCCCCTCATTTTTGAAGAACAGTTTTGCTGGATATAGAATTCTTGGTTAACAGTTTTTCTCTTTTAGTATCTTAAATATATCATTCCACTGTCTTCTCGCCTCCATGGTTTCTGCTGAGAAATCCACATGTGGTCTTATTGGGTTTCCCTTGTATGTGATGGATTGTTTTTCTCGTGCTGCTTTCAAGATTCTGTCTTTCTCTTTGACTTCTGACATTCTTATTAGTACGTGTCTTGGAGTACATCTGTTTGGATCTGTTCTATGTGGGGTATGCTGCACTTCTTGGATCTGTAATTTTAAGTCTTTCATAAGAGTTGGGAAATTTTCAGTGATAATTTCCTCCATTAGTTTTTATCCTCCTTTCCCCTTCTCTTCTCCTTCTGGGACACCCACAACATGTATATTTGTGCACTGCATGTTGTCATTCAATTCCCTGAGTCCCTGCTCATATTTTTCCATTCTTTTCCCTATATTTTCTTTTGCTTGTTGGATTTCAGATGTTCCGTCCTCCAGTTCACTAATCCTATCTTCTGCCTCCTGAAATCTGACATTGTAGGTTTCCATTGTTTTTTTCATCTCTTCTACTGTGCCTTTCATTTCCATAAGTCCTGTGATTTGTTTTTTCAGACTTTCAATTTCTTCTTTTTGTTCGTTCCTTGCATTCTTTATATCCTCCCTCAGTTCATTGATTTGATTTTTGATGAGGTTTTCCATGTCTGTTCAAACATTCTAAGTTAATTGTTTCAACTCCTGTATCTCATTTGATTTGTTGGTTTGTTCCTGTGACTGGGCCATTTCTTCAATTTTCCTAGTATGATTTGTTATTTCTTGCTGGCATCTAGGCATTTAATTACCTTAATTAGTTTATTCTGGAGATTGTTTTCACTTTTTTTTTCCTAGGATTTTCTTGCTGAATGACTTTGTTGTCTGTCTGTTCTTTGACATTCAGTTCAGCTTATTCTAGTCCTCTAGCTTTTCCAGTTCCTGTTTTTTTGTTGTTTTTCCATTTCTTGCTCTGCTTGTATGTTGCCTTTCCCCACCCCATAGGAGGGTCTACTTAGGTATTATAGACCCCAGTCAGATTTTCCGAGTCCAAACTGGTCTCCTCTCAGGAGGAAAGAATCACCTGTGTCAGTTTTCCCTGAGGGTGAGACCCAGCAGATTAAAAGGCTTTCCTATGAAGTCTCTGGACTTTGCGTTTTTTCCTATCCTGCAGGTCCCACCAGCATAAGGTGATACAGTACATTTAACTTCAGTAGACTTTCCCTGCTGAGGGCGTGGTTGCGATAGATGAGAGGCTGGCTTTAATTGCTTCACTTTTCCAGGCCCTGGGGTCTGAATTCCTTGAGGGAGGGATTCCACCTGATCTGGTCCCCACCCCTCTCCTGCTGAAGGCACAGCCTCCAGACAAGCTCTCAAACAAGCTCAATTCTGCCTATGCTTGGGGCAGTGGAGCCCAAGTAGCCTTGCAGGTGTATCCAAAGAGTAATCAATCAGTAGAAACACAGCCACAAAAGAGAAAAAGAAAAAATCCTTTTCAGAGCAGGACCCTGTTCCTCAGGTTTGCCAGTCAGCAGCTTAAGTTGGTACATTGCTGTGTGTATCTCCAGATCCTATGTGTCCTCTCCTTTCCTGCAGGGCCCAGACCTTTTCATATCCAAAAAAAACCCTGTTCTTTTTTTTTTTTTTTTCTTTTTCTTTCAGCCCTGCCCCCTCTGTGCCAGGGCAAAAACCAGCGATTTGTGCTTTTACTTGAGGTTCAGCTGAGCTGGGGTCCTATTTTTAGTAGTCAGAATTCACTTAATTCTACAATTGGAGTTTTGTTGTGCTCAGCCCTTGCTGCTAATAAACTCTCTTTCCTTTCCCCTCTGTGAAGCAACCTGTGGGGGAGGGGCGTCAGCTGCCACGGCTTGAGGAACTCACAGTTCTAGGGGGGCCTGCGGCTGGTCCAGTCTGGGGTACAATGAGTGTCCCGTCACTGACGTGGCCCCAGCATTTGTTCTGTACTCTTCTTGGCTATTTATTCGCTGCTCTGGAGGACGAACTAAATCCCACAACTCGCTAAGCCGCCATCTTGGCTCTCTCTCAATGTGTTATTTCTTCTTGATGGATTGCCCCTTTTATTAATATATAGTGTCCTCCTTTGTCTCTTTTTTTTTAAACATTTTTTATTGTGAAATATAAGATATATTTAAAAAAGCAGTAAATTTCAAAATACATTTTAACAAATAGTTACAGGACAGATTTCATAGTTTGGTATGATAACAGTTCCACAATTTCAGGTTTTTCCTTCTAGCTGCTCCAAGACACTGGGAACTAAAAGCAATATCAATATAATGATTCAGCAGTCATACTCATTTGTATAATCCTTTCTTCTCCTTTGATCCTCTTCCCAGTCTTTTTTTAAAAATTTTTATTGATAAAACAACATACAAGCACATATATTCTTAACATATAATCATTCCATACATGGTGTACAATCCACTCACAATATCATCATATAGTTGTATATTCATCACCATGATCATTTTTTAGAACATTTGCATCACTCCAGAAAAAGAAATAAAAAGAAAAAACTCATACATACCTTACCCTTACCCCCCCATTGACCACTAGTTTTTCTATCTACCCAATATATATATATATTTTTTATTTTAACATTTGTTCCACCTATTATTTATTTATTATTAATTCATATGTTTTACTCATCTGTCCATACCATAGATAAAAAGGAGCATCAGGCACAGGTTTTCACAATCACACAGTCACATTACGAAAGTTATGTCATTATACAATCATCTTCACCTTCTTTGTCTCTTATAACAATTTTATATTTAAAGTATAAATTGTCCAGTATTAATATAGCTCCCCCAGCTCTTTTTGGTTATGTTTGCATGGAGTATTTTTTCCCAGTCATTCACTTTCACCCTATTTGTGTCTTGGGTCTAAGGTGAGTCTCTTATAGATAGCATATAGATGGTTCATATATTTTATCCATTCTGCCAACTTGTACCTTTTCATTGGGTAATGTAATTCATTATCATTTAGCGTTATTACTGTAACAGCAGGGCTTATTTCATCCATTTTATCTTTTGATTTTTATATGTCATATCTTATTATTATTTTTTTGTATGCTGTATGTCAGGGCCATATTTCATTCTTTTTCCGTGAGAGTATCCCATTACTGTAGCACCATTTGTTAAATTTTTGTTTGTTTGTTTGTTTTTGTTGGTCTCTTTGTGCATGGGAAGTGCATGGGCTGGGATTCAAACCCGGGTCTCTTGCATCGCAGGCGAGAAATCTACCACTGAACTACTGTCGCACCCTCTGATTTTTATGTCATATCTTATTTTGTCTCTCTTTTTACCTTTTTAGTTACCCTTACTGATAATTTTCATTTCTACACTCTCTTCCAAGCCTCTCTGCCCTGCCTTTTCCTTTTGGCCTGCAGAACTACGTTTAGTATTTCTTGTAAGGTTGGTCTCTTGTTGATGAATTCTCCCAATTTCTATTTATCTGTGAATATTTTAAACTCTCCCTCATTTTTGAAGGATTGTTTGCCAGGTATTTTTGGCTGGCAGTTTTTCTCTTTCAATATCTTAAATATATCATGCCACTATTTTCTTGCTGCATGGTTTCTGATGAGAAATTGACACTTAATCTTATTGCATTCCGTTAGAAGTGACTAATCACTTTTCCCTTGCTGCTTTCACGATTCTGTCTTTTATCTCTGGCATTTGACATTCGGATTCGTGTGTTTTGAAGTAGGTCTTTTACGATTTATTCTGTTAAGGAATTTGTTGCACTTCTTGGACATGTATATTTATGCCTTTTGTAAGCATTGGAAAATTTTCAGTTATTTCTTCAGATATTCTTTCTGCCTCTTTTCCTTTCTCTTCATACACATAAGCATATGTTTGTGCACTTCATGCTGTTATTCAGTTCTTTGAGACCCTGCTCAGTTATTTCCATTCTTTTCCCCGTCTTTTCTTCTCTGTGTAAGATCTTGATTGTCCTGTCTTCTAGTTTGCCAATTCTTTCTACTCCCTGGTCAAATCAAGTGTTGTATGCCTCTAGGGTGTGTTTTTAATCTTTTCTATTGTGCCTTTCCTCCCCATAAGTTCTGTTCTTGCATTCAGATTCTTCTTTATGCTTACCCCCTGTCTTCTTAATATCCTTTATCTCTTTAGTGATATTTTCTTCATTTCCTTGAATTAGTTTAGGAGTTTGTTTGAAGATCTTTGATTAGATGTTTTAATTTCTGTGTCTCCTCCAAAGTTTTAATTAATTCTTTTGACTAGACCATATCCTTCTTTTTGTTATTGTGACTTGTAATTTTTTGCTAATTCCTAGGCATCTGATTGATGAGTTTACTCCTGAGGTCATTTTCTTTGTCTTGCCTGGGATTTCTTGTTGGAAAATCTGTGTGGATGTTGCCTGACTTGTTCCACAGCCATGGGCCCCTCCAGGTGGGTCCTGAGAAAGTTTCTGGGTGTCTGAGGTTGCAGGAGGGGGTGTCTGTAAACCTTGCTTGTACAGGGAAGGTAGCTTCTGGCTCTCTCTTTTTAGTGCACCCTGTTTGGCCATCCAGCTGAATTATTATGATTGTGCTTTTCTCCTCTCTCCCTCCCACCTGGATAACTGAATATGTATTATTTTTCATTAAAAATTTTTTTTGGTCTTGATTGCCTTGGATCTTTTCCTTTTTTGATTTCATGTTTTATAGTTCCTCAAATGTAAAGACTTCATTTTAAAATTTGCTTTCATTTTGTTTTATAGAATGCTCATTTATCATATATCATGTGTATGTGAAGACATATTGTATATATGGCGATTTACACATAAAGAGAATGTCCAAAAAGGTGCATCTTAGACTGCTAAGAATGGCTACCTTTGGGGAATGGATGAGGGGAGAAGAATTGGTGTTGTGATGAAGAGCAACTTCTATTGTTTCAACTTGTTATTGTGTTCTATTTGATATTTTTTATTCTAAGCATGTGCTTTCATTAGTATAAAAAATGCCAGCATATAGATTTTGCTTTATGTAGTTAAGAGAGGTAATATCTACATGATTAAGGACTTTATGATAGGTAGTGTTTATATAAAGCTATTGGTGCTATTAACAACATCATATGTAGTGTTTTATTATTATTATTATGTTTTAGCATTTATAGTTTGGGCAATCAGATGCTTATTGAAAATCACTTCATAAGTTATGGTTTTTCATGTAATCACATTTTACGTTAAGTCTCTTAACTTTTTTCATCAACATGTAGTTTCTATTTAAAACTTGCTTTATAATTAACAGAAAGTAAAATATATTCTATTCTGAAATGTCTGTAATTCAGAATTCAGGTTACAGTAAGGAATTGCTGGAGAGAGGTCTTTAACATGTTATTCTTTCTTGCTAATTTTAGGTTTCATGTCTTGTCATCTATCTGATGGGGAACTTGTGCTCTGAAGGGCTTATAACTAGGTATATAAGGATTTATTTTCCAGTTTTAGTATATGTAGGGTGATTGTATTGTCATCAGAGTCTTTATTAGTTGATCATGACTTTGTTACCTTCCAAAGAATAGTCCATTAATCTTTTTTTAAAAATAAATTTATTCACTGAAGTATGTACATAAATACGTACCATATTTAACTTCAGAGGGTTGACAAATACACATAGAGGAATAACTTTTTTCCTCCCTCATATTTGGTTCACATGAATGGCAGTATGATGTGTTATATACCACTTCCACTGGACTGGAAGTGGGAAGAGTTGGGTTCTGAACTTGGCTCTGCCACTAAAAACTGCTGTGATTCTTTTTTTTTTAATTGAGAACAGTGTTTTTTTTTTAATTGACAAGCCAAAACAGCTTACAAACATGAACATTCTTAACATACACACATTCCATACATGGTGTAAAATCAATGGCTCACAATATCATGTGATGAATTCTTAGCATCACAACATGAAAAGTGACCAAATCCTGAGTGTGTAGTTCAGTGAATTTTCTAAAAATGAACACGTTGTACCATAAAAAATAAATGAAAAGACTAGTGTTATGGTTTGAAATTGTATGGATGCCAGAAAATTCTGTTGTTAAAGCTAATCCATTCCTGAGGGTGTGAACCCATTGTAAGTAGGATCTTTTGGTGAGTAGGGTCTTAACTTGAGATGTGACTCACTCATTCAGTGGGGGTCTTAATCCTTTTTCTGGAGTCCTTTGTAAGAGGATAAAAAACTGACAGAAAACAGAAAAAGCCCCAGAGAAGATGAAAAAGCCAGAGAATCTGAGAGAGGACACACAGAAGTTGATCAGAAAAGCAGAATTTGCTGAAGGTAATGTTTATTTTAGAGTTAAAATGCCCCTGGGAATTAACCCAGACCTTTCATTGTTGAAAAGAGGAACTTTGGCCCCAGAAAAGTCATTGGCTCTGCTAAGACCATGGAATTTATTGAGAGCAGAGTTAAGAATGAAGAGAATCCCAGTCTCATGATTTATATGTTAGTGTGTTCATACCAAAATATTGAATGAGAAATAAAAGAAACATTTAAATATCCTATATAAAGCATGCTAAATAATGTGAGGCTAGATCATGACCATTGGTTGAGTAAGTGCTATTTCTGATTTTAATTTAGAAAAAGCAATTCATCAATACCATATTTAACTTCAGAGGGTTGACAAATACACGTAGAGGAATAACTTTTTTCCTCCCTCATATTTGGTTCACATGAATGGCAGTATGATGTGTGATATGCAAATGAATACTGGACTGGAAGTGGGAAGAGTTGGGTTCTGAACTTGGCTCTGCCACTAAAAACTGCTGTGATTCTTTTTTTTTAAAATTGAGAACAATGTTTTTTTTTTTTTTAATTGACAAGCCAAAACAACTTACAAACATAAACATTCTTAACATACACACATTCCATACATGGTGTAAAATCAATGGCTCACAATATCATGTGATGAATTCTTAGCATAACTTCCACAAGTCTGTTTCCTCACCAGTAAAATGAAGGCACTGAACCATATAAGCTCTCTATTGTAGCTTTAAATGATTCTGTATTCTTCATGGATGTTTTGTAGCAGACTTTAGCTATTTTAAATGAAGTGTTTTTATATGTTCTATTAAACCACTGGCAGCAATGAAGGAGGTAAAGAGAATCAGTGGCAAATGAATAACTCATGATACTAAAGCATATTCTGAACATAAACTTGGTTTTCTGTTTCTGTTCTACATCACAGGTATAGCACTTCTCATCTGCTTCAGGGAGAAAGTATCTACTGCTGTTGTTTCTACTGAGATTCATGCCAGCCCAGAACAGAGAATCAGGTTAGTTTAAGGATTGTTTTGTCTACTGAAAAAGGAGCCAGGACAAAATCCTGAATGTCTTTGCTCCATTGTTGGGTAATGGCGAAACCACTGTGGTATGACAAAAACAGGCTGTCAGTCCTCCTTTGCTACTGATGGAGGGTAAACCTTACCCAGGTGGCTTTTAGTTTTCTTCACTGAGAAATGGGTACATTAGAATAAGTCACCTTCAGTTTCTTATTCTAGTTTTTAGTTTTAAAGTGTGACTTTTATGGTAGGTACTTACAAAAGTACAAAATCATGCTTTTAAGGCATAATTTCTTTTTTCTGGAAAAAAAATTCCAGTAATTTTTCAAATATAAAACTAAATAAAAATTAAAAAGAATTAAAAAATTAAAATAAAAAATGTATTTGGTGTATACTTAAAAATATAGCTTTATGTGGAGTGAAGATATTTAGTGGAAGTCTTATTCTATTGTGTTATTTTGGGTGGGTGACTAGTTAGAACAGTGAGCTATATTTTGAGGCACTTGTAGGTATTCTGTCTACCCAATTGCCTTAGTTTTCATATTGTACTTTGTTGTTGTTTCTGAAAAGTTTGTTTTTTGAAATGAAGCTATAGTCCTTCAGTGATATTCTTCAGCCTTAGAGAGAAGGTGCTTTTTGACAATGTTAGTTTTCTGTTGATTGCAGTTGACTCAGTTCAAATTAGCTTCAAAAGGAGGGGAAATTATCAGACTTTTGAGAGTGTCCCAGGGGACAGGAAGAGCTCCAAGGACAGAAATGCAGCTGGGCTTCGCAAACAATGAGAATCATAGACCCAAATGCAGTCACTTTCCCGTCAGCTTTTCCAGTGTGACTCTCTGCACATTTATTTGTCTTATTCTTTTTTGTCTCTTTGGGAGGTAGCTTTTCTCATGTTTCCATTCTTTTGAACAGGAAGCATGGTTGCTGCTACCACCTCTCAAGGTTTATATCTTACAATCCTCAAATTCCCCAAACAGACCAATTCTTCAGTCAGACTTAGGGGAGGTTCATTTCAAAACTTTGCATTGGTCGTCTGTTTCAGATCCTTTCTCTGAAGAGGATCTGATGTATTCATATTAAAATACAGATGGCTAATAAATAAAATATAGTATACTCCTTCCAAGTATATTTGCATTTTAATTAGCTCAAACCTTAAGCTAAAACTGTATTTCTCAGACTGTGTACAAGTGAAATTTTGATTTCCAGTGTTTAAAATGTGAAAATAGATAGAAGGAAAAGTATTAGAAATTGAAGAGCAGCATTTTAGTGTTTAGCAGCATTTAGGTTATATGGGGGTTATTATGAGAAAATTTTAAGAAGTAGAAGAAAATGAGAAGCCAAGTTTGTGAGGACAGAGGAGGAAGACAGCTAGATAATCAAATGTATGTACCTAAGATTACAGTGCTACAGAGTGTGTAAAGCAGGCAAAAGACAGATTTTTTCATTTGATTCTTGAGAAAAAATCATCTGAACCTAGTAGAAAGGACCATCAGATTAAGTTCCATCTCAGCTACTAACTGTGATCGTGGCTCAATTACCTATTTCTCTCTGCACCTCAATTTCCTTAAATACTGTAACTGCTACTTTCCGGCTGTGCAACACTTAACCCCCTGGGCATCAATTTCCTTATTTTAAAAATGGAGTTGATGATAGTGGTACCTCATAAAGTAGCTGTGAGTATTTAATATATGTTAAGTGAGCAAAAGAGTCCTGGCTTATTATCGTCATCTCTTTTTTTTTCCCCATGGGCAGGCACTGGGAATCGAACCCGGGTTTCTGGTGTGGCAGGCAAGAACTCTGCCACTGAGCCACCATCATACCACCTGTCATCAGTTTTTGAAATGATTACATTAGATTATATGATTGTAAATGCTCACTAAAAATCTGTGGTCCTAAGATTTTCTAATATGAACTAATGCCTTTTTTTCTTACTTAAATCTTGGAATATGTACTGAATCTTATATTGAGGCTAATTCTGATATTACCAATAAAAGTTATTTTTGAATTAAGTATATGTATTAGTTTTGTATTGCTCCATAAAAATTACCCTAAAGCTTAGCAGTTTAAAACAAGAGACATTTTCTCACAGTTTTTGATGAACAAGTATCCGAGTGTGTCTTAGTTGAGTCTTTGGCTCAGGATCTCTACAAGCTGCATTCAAGGTGTCCACCAGGGCTACAGCCATTGAAGACTGGGGGTTATGCGGGTGGGGGGTATAGATCCACTTCTAATTCACTCACATGGTTGTTGGCCAGATTTCCTTCTTCTCTGGTTGTTGATCTGAGGGCCTCAGTGCCTTGTGCTGGCTGTTTGCCAGAAACCTCTCTCAGTTCCTTGCCATGTGAGCATTGTAGCTCACAACATGGCAGTTATCTTCCATCAGAGAGCAGGCAGGGAAAAGGAGAGCAAATTGAAAGTAACTGTCTGTTTATAATCCTGTCTTGGAAGTGACATCTCATCATTTTTTCAGTATATCGTTCCTTAGAAGTGAGTCACTAGTTCCAGCCCACATTCGGGGAGAGGGGATTACACAAGGGTGTGAATACCCAGGAAGTAGGGCTTGTTGGGAGCCACCTGGGAAGCTACTTAGCACAGCTTATAAGAATGAGAAAGAAGAAAACGCAGTCTATAACAATAAAAAGCAGAAAATATGGTAGGTAGAAAATACATGAATTATTTAAATTATTTAAACAGATTTATCACTGTGTATCATATAGTTTTTTTTCAACATTTTTTATTGTATAATATAACATATATACAAAGCAAAGAAATAAAAAAGCAATAGTTGTCAAAGCACTTTTCAACAAGTGGTTACAGGACAGATCCCAGAGTTTGTCATCGGCTACCACACGATCCTCTCATATTTTTCCTTCTAGGTGCTCCAGGATATAGGGAGGCTAGAGGGCTTAGATATTTTTTTATCATCACAATTGACTTTTTTTCCTTCTTTTATTGTGAACAGTAATATATATACGAAAAAGCTATAAATTTCAAAGCACAGCACCACAATTAGTTGTAGAACGTATTTCAAACTTTGATATAGGTTACAATTCCACAATTTTAGGTTTTTACTTCTAGCTGCTCTGAAATACTGGAGACTAAAAAGAGATTTCAATGTGATGTTTCAGCATTTATATTCATTTGTTAAGTCCTATTTTCTATGTATAATTCCACCACCACCTTTGATCTTTCCATACCTCTCTTTGGGGTTGTTTGGTCTATGGCAATTCTAAATTTTTGCTATTGGAAGGGTCTGTCACTAATATGGGGTAGGGAGATGGAACTATCTGATGTTCTGGAGATGCTGGGCTAGGCTTCTGGACCAGGGACCCATCTGGAGATTGTAGGTTTCTGGTAAGTAAGTGCCTGGAACCCTTGAGGAATCCTATATATTGCCCTCGATGTTCGTTAGGATTGGCTGAAAAGATCTTGGTTGGGGGTTGGCAAGGTCTACCTGAAGCTTGCATAAGAGCCTATCCAGAGTCGCCTCTCGACTCTATTTGAACATTCGCTGCCACTGATACTTTATTAATTATACTTCTTTCCCTGTTTTGGTCAGGATGTAATTGTTGATCCTAAGGTGCCAGTTTTGGATTCATCCCTGGGAGTCCTCTCTCCCATCGCCAAGGAGACTTTTACCCCTGGATGTCATGTCCCACGTAGTGGGGAAAGCATTGATTTCACTTGCAGAGTTGGGCTTAGAGAGACTGAGGCCACATCTGAGCAACAACAGAGGTCCTATAGTCATGCCTGTAGGGAGTCTAAGCTTCTTCACTATGTACATAAGCTTCACAAGAGTAAGTCTCATGATCCAGGGTATGGCCTATTGATTTGGGTATCCCTAAGGTTTGACACAGTATCAGGGGATTCCCTTGTAAGTTTTAATAGTTCCATATTCTTTTTTGCATCCCTCAGGGGACTTTGCCAATACTTGTTGATTATCTGGTTATTAAACTCTAGGATGTTTCCAGGCATTACAATAATCTATACAGGATTAAAGGACCTCTTTCTTATTCTGGGCTCCCTGTGTTTCAGTTGTTCAGATGAACTATACAGATAGGTTGAATTAGATTATGCACTACAGAAAATTTCAGTTCCAGATCAAATAAGTTTCTTCCATTGGTCTCAAAGAGTATGTGTGGTTCCAAAATATAGACACTGTCTTCCTTACCCCTGTGATCTGAATTACTTTAATCCCAACCTGTTCAGCTTCATTCTTATCCTCTAAATATCAGTTTATATATATATATATATATATATATATATATATATATATAAGACAACCTCTTAAAATCCAGAAATAATAATCACCACTCTTAGACTTAATGTGTCTGCTCTAAAAGCTTACAATCTAGGCCCCTGTTTTCTTATAAGCATTTTCTAAAGGTGACCATACCGTTGTTTTTTGTTTCTGGCTTGTCTCACCAAATGTCCCACATGTTCCTTCACATTGTTACATGCCATTATTCCTTTTTGTAGCAACGCAACCTTCATTTATAAGTATACATTGTTTGCCAGTCTACTTCTCCATCAGCGCATCCTTCAGCCACCTTTATGTTGGTCATAAAAGTGGAATCATACAGTATATAAGGGAAATGCAGATCAAGACTATAATGAGATACCACCTCACACCTATAAGAGTGGCTGCTATTAAACAAGCAGGAAACTATAAATGTTGGAGAGGATGTGGAGAAACTTGGCATAAAATGAGCATCTCTTCATATGCTTTTGAGTCATCTGTATTTGCTCTTTAGAAAAATGTCTATTCATATCTTTAGCCCATTTTATAATTGGATTGCTTGTTCTTTTGTTGAGTTGTATGATTTCTTCGTATATACAGGAAATCAAACCTTTGTCTGATACGTGATTTCCAAATATTGTCTCCCATTGAGTTGGCTATCTCTTTACCTTTCTGACAAAGTCTTTTGAGGTGCAGAAGCATTTGATTTTGAGGAGTTCCCATTTATCTGTTTTTTCTTTTGTTGCTTGTGCTTTGATGTAAAGTTTAGGAAGCTACCTCCTATTACTCGGTCTTCAAGATGTTTCCTTACATTTTATTCTAGAAGCTTTATTGTGCTAGTTCTTTTATTTAGATGTTTGATCGACTTTGAGTTAATTTTTGTGAAGGGTGTAAGATAGGGGTCCTTTTTCATTCTCTTGGCTATTGATGTCCATTCTTCCATGCCCAATTGTTGAAAAGAGGATTTTGTCCAGAGGATTTGGGGGCCTTGTCAAAAATCAGTTGTCCATAAATTTGGTTGTCTATATCTACACTCTCGATTCGATTCCATTGGTCAATGCTTCTGTCTGTGTGCCAGTACCATGCTGTTTTGAGCACTGTGGCTAGGTTTTAAAGTCAGGGAGGGTTAATCTCCCCACTTCGTTCTCCTCTTTTAGGATGCCTTTAGCTGTTTGGGGTCTCTTTCCTTTCCAGATGAATTTGGTAGTTAGCTTTTCCAAATCTTCAAAGTAGGTTGTTGGAATTTAGATTGATACTGTATTGAATCTGTAGATCAATTTGGGGAGAATTGACATCTTAACTATATTTGGCCTTCATATCCATGAGCAGGGCATATCTTTCCACCTATTTAGATATCCTTTGATTTCTTTTAGCAATGTTGTGTACCTTTCTGTGTACAAGTCCTTTATGTCCCTAGTTAAGTTCATTTCTAAGTATTTGATTCTTTTAGTTGCTAGTTTGAATGGAAAATTTTTCCTTAAAATTTACTTCCTTAAAATCATCTAGGTCATTGCTTCTATATAGAAATGTTACTGATTTTTGTACAATAATTTTATATCCTGCCACCTTGCTGAATTTGTTTATTAGCTCAAGTAACTTTGCTGTAGATTTCTCAGAATCTTCCAAGTATAGTATCATATCATCTACAAATAATGAGAGTTTTTCTTCTTTCTTTCCAATTTGGATGCCTTTTATTTCTTTGTCCCGCCTGATTGCTCTAGCTAGAACTTCTAGCACAATGTTGAATAATAAGGGTGACAGTGGGCATCCTCATCTTGTACCTGATCTTAGGGGGAAGACTTTCAGTCTCTGTCCATTGAGTACAATGTTGGCTATTGGTTTTTCATATATTCTGTTCATCATATTGAGATAGTTACCTTTGATTCCTATCTTTTCGAGTACTTTTATCAGAAAGGGATGCTGAATTTTGTCAAATGCTTTTTCAGCATCAATTGAGATGATTAAGTGATTTTTTCCTTTTGATTTGTTAATGTACTGTATTACATTAATTGATTTTCTTGTGTTGAACCGTCCTTGTGTTCCTGGTATAAACCCCACTTGGTCATGGTGTATAATTCCTTAACTGTGTTGTTGGATTCAATTTGCTAATATTTTATTGAGGATTTTTGCGTCTATGTTCATTAGGGAGATTGGACTGTAGTTTTCATTTCTTATAGCATCTTCACCCGGTTTTGATATTAAAATGATATTAGCTTCATAAAATGAGTTAGGTAGAGTTCCTTTTTTTAAATTTGCATGTGGGCGGGAGGCACCAGGGATCGAACTCCAGACCTCCAGCACGGCAGGTTGGAGTTCTGCCTGCCGAGCCATGGCAGCCGCCCTAGAGTTCCTTTTTCCTCAATTTTTTGGAAAGTTTGAGCAGGATTGGTGTTAGTTCTTTCTGGAATGTTTGATAAAATTCCCCTGTGATGCCTTCTGGCCCTGGGCTTTTCTTTGTAGAAAGACTTTTGATGACTGATTGAATCTCCTTACTTGTGATTGGTTTGTTGAGATCTTCTATTTCTTCCTGAGTCAGTGTAACTTGTTTGTATGTCTCCAGGAACTTGTCCATTTCATCTAAGTTGTCTAGTTTGTTGGTGTATAGTTGTTCATATGTTGGTGTACAGTTGTTTCTAATAAAATAAATCCTCTTATGATTTCTTTTGTTTCTTCAGGGTCTGTGATAACGCACCCCTTCTTCTTTCTCATTTTGTTTATTTGCATCCTCTTTTTTTTCTTTGTCAGTCTTGCTAGTGGCTCATCAATTTTATTGATTTTCTCAAAGAATCAACTTTTGGTTTTATTGATTCTTTCTATTGTTCTTTTGTTCTCCCATTTATCTCTTCTGTAATCCTTGTTATTTCTCTACTCCTATTTGCGTTGGGGTTAGTTTGCTGTTCTTTCTCAAGTTCTTCCAGGTTTGCTATTAAGTCCTCAATTTTTGCCCTTTCTTATTTTTTAATATAGGCATTTGAGGCAATAAATTTCCCTCTCAGCACAGCCTTTGCTGCATCCCATAAGTTCTGATAAATTGTATCCTCATTTTCATTCATCTTCAGATAGCTGCTGATTTCTCTAGCAATTTCTTCTTTGATCCACTGGTTGTTTAAGAGTATGTTATTTAATCTCCATGTATTTCTGAATGTTCTCATTCTTTGGTGGTTGTTGAGATCTATCTTCATCTCATTGTGATCAGAGAAAGGGCTTTGGATAATTTCAATATTTTTAAATTTATAAAGACCTGTTTTGTGCCCCAGCATATAATCTATCCTGGAGAATGTTCTATGAGCACTAGAGAAGAACGTATAACCTTGTGCTTTGGGGTGCAGTAACCTATATATGTGTTAGGTCTAATTCATTTATCAAGTTATTTAACTTCTTTATTTCCTTGTTGATCTTCTGTCTGGTTGCTCTGTCTATAGAGGAGAGTGGTGTGTTGAAGTCACTTACTATTATTGTTGAAACATCTATTGCTCCCTTCAGATTTTCCAACGTCTATCTCATGTACTTTGGAGCTCCTTGATAGGGAGCATAAGCATTTATGATTGTTTTATCTTCTTAGTGAATTGACCCTTTAATTAATACATAGTATCCTTCTTTGTCTCTTATGATGTCTTTTCCTTTAAAGTCTGTTTTGTCCAATATTAGTCATAGCTACTCCTGCTTTCTTTTGGTTAAAACTTGCGTGGAAAATATTTTTCCATCCCTTCACTTTCAGTCTATTTGTATCCTTGTGTCTAAGATGAGTCTCTTGTAAGCAGCATATAGCTGGATTATGTTTCTTAATCCATTCTGCCAATCTATCCAATCTGTATCTTTTAATTGGTAAGTTTAGTCCATTAACATTCGAAGTTATTACTGAAAAGGTGTTTCTTGAATCCACCATCTTATCTTTTTTATTTTATTTGTCAGATCTATATATTCTTTTCCCTCTTTCTCTTTATATTATTTAAGTTACCCTTAGTGGTAATCTTCAATTCTGTGCTGTCCTCCACACCTCCCTCTCCTGTCTTTTTTTTTCAGCCTGCAGAACTCCTTATAGGATTTCTTGTAGGGCTGGTCTCTTGTTGACAAATTCTTTCAGGACTTCTTTGTTGGTGAAAACTTTAATCTCTCCCTCAATTTTGAAGGACAATTTCGCTTGGTACAGAATTCCTGGCTGGAAGTGTTTCTCTTTCCAGATCTTGAATATATCATACCACTGTCTTTTTGCCTCCAGGGTGCTGGTTTTGTAACCTGAACTCAGTCTTATTTGATTTCTCTTGTATGTACTAGATTATTTTTCTCTTGTAGCTTTCAGGATTTTCTGCTTCTCTTCAACATTTGACAGACTGATTAGTATGTGCCTTGGGGATGGCCTTTTTGGATTTATTCAGTTTGGAGTTCTTTGGGCTTCTTTGACTTGTATATTTATGTCCTTTATGATGGTTGGGAAGTTTTCCCCCATAATATTCTCAACTACTCTTCCTAGCCCTTTACTCCTCTCTTCCACTTCTGGGACACCAGTGATTCTTAATTGTTTGTTTTGTTTTGCCTATCATTTCCCTGAGTTCCCATTGAGTTTATTTCCATCATTTTTGCCATTTGCTGTTTTGAGGCTTTGAAGTCAATTAGTCTGTCCTCTATATCACTTATTCTTCTGTTTCTTCAAATCTGGTGTTGTGTGCCTCTAGTATGTTTTTTATTTGGTCAACAGGGTCTTTAATCTCCATGATTTCCACTATTTTTCTATTTATTCTTTCAAATTCCTCCTTGTGCTCTTCTATTGTCTTCTTGATCTCCTTTATGTCATTTGCTATCCCGCTTATTTTATTAAGTAGAGTTGTATGAACATCTCTGATTAGTTGTTCTGGTGTCTATGTCTCCTCTGGTGTTTTAATTTGGTCATTAGGCAGGACTTTATCTGTCTGCATTGTGATATGCTTAATGATCTTCTGCTGTCTTCGTTGCATGTAGCTATCTTGATTGATTTACTTTGGAAATTGATTTCTTTCAGTAGTCTAAGGCCATGTTTGTGTGATGGTTGTACAGCAGGGAGCAGGGTGTGGTGTGGAGCACTCAGTAGGGTGATTAGTTTCAGGGCAGGTATGGGTGCAGATTGGGTATGTTATGTTGATGCTTGTGAGTGTGGGTGCCCAGCAGCCAGGGAGGATGTAGCTGTGCGGGTGTACCGGTCTGGGGTGCGTAACCCTGGTGTGCGCTGGCCTAAGGCATGGGGCCCTTTGTGTGCGTGTGTAGAGCTGTGGCAGTAGGTCAGTGTTATGCCTTCATGGATTGGGGGCAGATGTGACCCGACTGCTCAGGTTGGCACTTTCTTAGAGTTGGAAAGTTAGGCTGAGGGCTGTGCGCATGCACAGTTCTAGGACTGCTGTAAAGTGTGGTTCCCAGAGGTGAATGATGTGATTGGGGGCCCGTGTGCATGCATGGGAGTGCTGTAAATGGATATGCTGAGCTCAGGGAGGGCAGGGTGAGGCTGTGCGATACTGTGGCCAGGGAGTGGGGGCAGCCTAGGTATGGAGGTTAGAGCCTGCAACCTTTATGCACAGGCAACAGCTTGCAGGGAACAGGGACAGTGAGGTAGTGCTTGGGAGCAGTGCAGGAGATGTGGGTTGGGCTGTCCTTGGGGTGGGGGTATGGGAGAGGTACGTGCACTGGGGTCTGGTGGGGTGGGGGCACCTGGTGCGTGGGGAATGTGAGTGGGTGATGGGGTTCAGGTGCATGGAGTGTGGGGGTGACTTGCCAGTCATGGGACTGCGCTGGTGGGGGTAGCATGCCCAAGGAACACAGCCTGGCTGCCTTCCTAGTTCCGTGCTCCAGTCTGTGCAGTCCCGCTGGCTCCGGGCCTCTGCACTAGGCTCCAGGAGTTCCTCGACCTCTGCAACCAGGGCTGCCACATCTGGTGCAGAAGGCTCTCCCAGGTCAGCTGTACTCCTGAATCACTACCTTGGTTGCCCTCCTGTCCCTTCTCTAACTTTTCCATGGAGTAGGGCTAATCTTGGGCTACTCTAGTCAGCCATCTTCCTGAAGTCCCCCATATAATTTTATAATCAGAAACTATACCCCACTTTTACAAAAAGGAGAAATTTAGGATGGGACACAATGGCTCAGCAGGCAGAGTTCTCACCTGCCATGCCAGAGACCTGGGCTTGATTCCTGGTACCTGCCAATGCAAAAAAAAAAAGGGAGAAGTTTAACTTAATCTCTTCTTCCTTTTTTTTTTAAGCAAAAAGGGATTTATTCTGTTTCCTTTTATCAGATCATTTATTTTTCTATACTATAAAGAATTCTTCAAATGTTACCTGACTTTCTGCTTTGGTAAGTTATTATTATTTTATATATATATATATATATATAAAATACTTTTATTTAGAAATCTTCACACCCATATGGTCTGTGACAGGGTATACAATCAGTGGCTCACAGTATCATCATGTAGTTGTATCTTCTTTTTTTTTTTTTTTTAATGTTTTTATTATAAGCAATGAGTAGACATACAAACATTCTTGACATGGTTACAATCAGTGGCTCACAAGATCATCACATGGTTGTGTATTAATCACCATGATCATTTTTTTGAACATTTGCATCTCTCCAGCAAAAGAAAGAAAAAAGGAGAATCTCATATGTGCCATACCCCTTAGCACTCCCTTTCATTGACTACTAATATTTCAGTCTACTCAATTTATTTTAATCTTTGTTTACCCTATTATTTATTAATTTTTATCCATATTTTAAATTATTTTTTTAAACATTTTATTGATAAAACAACATACAAACACATAACTTATTAACATACAAACATTCCATACATGATGTATAATCAGTGACTCATAGTATCATCACTTGTATAGCATCACCATGGTCATTTTTTAGAATATTTGCATCACTCCAGAAAAAGAAATAAAAAGAAAAAAGAAAAAACTCATACTTACCATACTCCTTACCCCTCCCTCTCATTGACCACTAGCATTTCCATCTACCCAATATATATATATTTTAAATTTTAACATTTGTTTCCCCTATTATTTATTTATTTGTAATCCATAAGTTTTACTCATCTGTCCATACCATAGATAAAAGGAGTATCAGACACAAGGTTTTCACAATCACACAGTCACATTGCAAAAGCTATATCATTATGCAGTCATCTTCAAGAAGCACGGCTACTGGAACACAGCTCTAGTTTCAGGTACTTCCATCTAGCCACTCTAATACACCATAAACTAAAAAGGGGATATCTATGTAATACATAAAAATAAACTCCAGGATAATTTCTCGACTCTGAAATCTCTCAGCCACTGACACTTTATTTTGTCTCATTTCTCTCTTTCCCCTTTTGGTTGAGAAGGTTTTCTCAGTCCCCTGAAGCTGAGTCCTAGCTCATTCTAGGATTTGTCACACGTTGCCATGGAGGTTTACAGCCGTGGGAGTCATGTCCCACATAGAGATGGGGAGAGCAGTGAATTTACTTGTCATGTTGGCTGAGAGAGGACAGGCCACATCTGAGCAACAAAAGAGGTTCTCTGTGGGTGATTCTTAGGCATAATTATAAGTAGGCTTAGCTTCACCTTTGCAGAAATAAATTTAATAGGGGCAAACCCCAAGATCGAGGGCTCACCCTATTGAATTGGCTGTCCCCACTGCTTACAGGAATAAGGAATTCTCCAAATGGGAAAGTTGAATTTTCCCCCTTTCTCACCATTCCCCCAAGGGGACTTTGTAATTACTTCTTTATTCACTGTTCAAATCACTCTGGGATTTATCGGGGCATCATACTAACCCAGACAAACCTACAAAATCTCATGCCCTATTTAAGGTTCCATGTACTTATGGTGTTCAATTAACCTGTCCACATCAGTTAAATGAGGAAAAGCACTAGTCAAAATATCAATTTTATTTTTGGTAAGTTATTAACTTGATAATTCATTAAAAATGTCCAGAGATCTCAGCACATTGCTAAAGGAGTTTAAGAATAAGAGGTCTTAGGTTATTAAAATTAACTATTGTTACTTTCTGCAACTAAGTTATTACAAAGTATTATAAATTAACAGAAAATTGTGAGACTTGTGCGCCAAACTGGCTAAAGACAATGTCCAATTATATTCAGTTTTACAGGATGTGGTGGCACAATCATGTATAGTATATCTGTCAGCTAGCAGTTCTCACTCTTTATTGTTGATGAAGAAATACTTGGGGAGTATTATTCTGTGTTCCTTCTGTAATGCTAGTTTTAGAAGATAGTATAGTTGTATTTCTGGAAGTAAAATTTGACGTGATTGGCATTATCTGTGTGAACGAATCTGTAAAGTGTCTATGTATATAGCACATAGAATAACATCTTCAGTAAATTTAGTCTAAGAATCTCAAGTTCATTGCAAAAAGTTATTCTCTTAAATAGCTTCATTAGAATAGATTGAATATATGTTTCTAAGGCATGTGATTACACAATTGAATTTTAGAAATGATTTTGGTATGGAAGTATTTGTAAATTGCTTTAATAAATTCTATTTCAAATTATAAACATTGATCATAAATTTCAGTAGATAGTGAACATCTTGTTATTGAAAATAATGAGATTCATTTTTAACTGTTACCAGAATATTGAACTGATGCTAATTTGCTTTCTTTTTATTGTGAAAACTTCTGGCAATAGGTAGTCTTATAACTAGAATTTGGGCTTTTGATTGTTTCAGGAAAATAGTGTACTATATTTTATGGTTTAGAAAAATGTCACCTAGGAATGAATGTTTTTGTGTAGAATGTATTCTTTCTAAATACATATATTGAGAGTTTAAAAAGTTTAAGGAAGGGGGTGAAAGGGTAGTTCAGTGGTAGAATTCTCCCCTGCCACGTGGGAGACCCGGGTTTGATTTCCGGCCTGTGCACTTTCTACAGCAGGGGAAAAACACCCAGCACATGGTGCTGTAATACGGAGTAGTCATATGGAAAAAGAATGAAATGTGACCCTCACCATACAGCATATGCACACACACACACACACAAAGGTCAAATAAGGAAGCTCAAGGTAATAAAAGATGTACAAAGATACTTAATGTACAGTTTAAATGATAGAGTTCAAAAACAGTTCCTATGATGAGGAAAAATACAAATTGGACAGTAAAACAGCATTACCAAACAGAATTTTTTTTTTAATTTTAAGAAATGACACAATTTAGGAGTTAGAAATGCTAACCATTTTAAATTTCCATTTTGTTCCTAGTCATGAACCTTTTTCTATCTCTTTTTTTTGTTATTCTTAGACTTCTGGTTTATTGACTAGAGCCTGAGGTTTATATGTCCACATCATTGAGTTGCTCTTTGACACTGAGTATCCATCTCTTAGTTGGTGCTTGTTTTAGGGACAAATTTTGCATTAGTCTTTATCAACATTATGATAAAAATATACATAAAGTATTTAAAAACAGACTTAAAAGTGAAAAGATACAATATATTCTGCATTTTTGGCTTAAGGTCCCAAACTTTTTAGTCCTAGTTCTTGGTTTAAATGAAAGTGTCCTTGCTTACAGCCATTTGTGCTTAGTCAAATACCTTAACCTCTCTTCTTTTTGTTTCTTCATTGGTAAAATGGATTTATTAATTGTATTTATCAGAAGTATCACAAGAATTAAATGAGATAATGCTTGTAAAATATTTATCACTGTGTCTGGCACATAGTAATTAAAAGCTAAATTAATGCTAGCTAACTTTTTTTGTTGTTAGAAGCATCTACTTCGACTCATTTTTACCTCTGAACTTTTGAAGATTAGACTATAAATAATGTGCACTGCTAATGATAAAATATATCCCAGTTTAGTTGATTTGATTTTATATTTCATTGGAATATTGACTTTACTTTTGAAAAGTAGAAAGGAAGGGAATAGGAAACAGAGGAAATAAGTGTCTCTCTGCGCTATTAGTCTGAGTCACTAAATTAAAAAACAGCAAAAAACACTAGAATGTCAGAATTTTCTTTTTTAAACTTTGTTAACCATAAGCCATTTTCTTTGTTCTGCTTTGCTTTGTTTTGTTTTGACATAGGGGAGAAGGCTGGGGAGAAGAACGCCTATTCTCTTCATACATGGTCCCATTAAAGGTGTGGTCTCGGTGGTCCTATGTAAACCCGTTGGGAGGATCACTCCTGTGCCTCCATATTATGAAGGCCTCTAGTACAAGGCATTTTAAGTAAATTAATCTTTTTCTAAGATGATAATGGCCAGTTAGTAGCATCCTAGGAAAGGTAAATCCCTCCTCCTTTTAGAAAACTGCCTTAGTAGAGGGAAACATGGGACTTGGGAGGAGGTCTCCTGCTCACATACATTTTGCTCCTAATTTGGTCTGACATCATATCAACCTAGCACATTTGTGTGTGTGTGTGCTTTATGTAAGTGAAAATAAAAAGGATCCTTTGCTCACCTTAAGAGTTTATAATTTGGAAGTATTGGACAACATAAATGATAGAAAAGGAGTAGAAAAATCTGAAATATATAACCTCTCAAACTGTTTTATTTTCAGAAGCCTGTTCTAGAATCCTGTTTTGAAATTAGG
>PVIY010015406.1:15709-54026 GCA_004026745.1 Myrmecophaga tridactyla | reverse complement strand
TGGTCTCCCAAGGGGTGAGTCCAGCCCACAGGTCCCAGCTTAGAGAACTGGTCTCCCAAGGGGTGAGTCCAGCCCACAGGTCCCAGCTTAGAGAACCGGTCTCCCGAGGGATGAGTCCAGCTCTCGGGTCCCAGCTGTAGAGAACCGGTCTCCCGAGGGGTGAGTCCAGCTCATGGGTCCCAGGTAAGAGAACTGGTCTCCCGAGGGGTGAGTCCAGCTCTTGGCAGGTTTTGTCTGCCTCTCTGGGTATGTGTGTGCACCTGTGCTTATTTGTACCCATGTTTAATGTTTGAGAGTTTTGCCTAAAATTTCTAGTTTCTGGCTTCTCTTGAAAGAACACTGACCACTCTAGATCCCTATGGCCGTGCCTGGTTGAAGCTGAGTAATGTCTCCCCATTAGAAGGGGCACACTCGACCCTGCAGCTAGCCAGTCTCACCCAAGTTCATTACCTACCTGGCCCAGGTTGGCCTTGGGCCCAAGGGAAGGGAAGCTAGTACTTAGTGCCCATCCACTGCATGCCACACACCTGCTCACGTGGGCATCCCTAATCACTTAATTAGACATTCATTCAACAAATATCCATTAAGCACTTATGTTTCCCAGGGACTTGCCTTAGTTTGGGAAATAAAATACAGTATAGATTTGATCCTGTACATACTATGTGGAAGGTCCAGATAGTAATTAAATAATCACACAAATGCATAATTGCAAGCTATAATAAGGAACTGCCATAATCCTCACAAAAACAGGTTTTATATTAACCCCCTTTTATCCAGATAAGAAAAATGGAAGGACAGAGTGATGAGTGACTTGCTAGTAATTGGAAGAGCTGGAATACTAACCACCAGACAGTACACACTGAGAACGTGTTGTCTAAACCCCACTGGAGAACAGGAGGGCAGGAGGCCTCAGCCGTGGTTTTCTCTTTAAGAGGTCTTTAGATATAGTGGCTGGGGGACCTCGAGGGTTGTAGAGTCCTTCAAAAATCCTGAAGTGTTCCTCTCAAATGGCATGATGCTTTTAGGAAGCCCTTGTATTAGTTGAGTATGTGCTTGGATTCAAACTTATTTAAGAAAAAAAAAAGGTGGGGGGGGGAATTTGGGAACATGGTAACCAAGAAATATAGGGTCCAGGGCTGGATCCAGAGGTTTATATGAAAATATTGAGACTCTCTCTCTTCTGCATTTCCCTGGGTTCATTTCACTCTCAAACAGGATCTTCCCCCTTGGTGGCAAACATGGCCACTGACTGCTCCAGAATTCTCTCTGCCACTTACCCACCCCAGTAGAAGGAGAATTCCTCTTTCTTAACAGTCCTTACAGAAATCCCAAGTAAAGCTCCCATTGGCCCAGCTTAGGTCACTGGCCCACCCCTGAGCCCATCTCTGTGGTAGGTGGAATGGATGCTGTGATAGGACAGCAGACCTTATGCCCACACCTAGAGCTAGAGCTGGGATCAGCCCCACTCGAACTACATGGACTCAGAGTGAGAGAGAGGTGGCTTCCCAAAGAAACCCAGACACTGAAACTGGAAGAAGGCAGAAGAGACATTGGGTGGAAAAAGTGACCCATGTCCACGACCTTGGCGTGCATCCCACCTGGATGGCAAGCTCCGTGTGTTAGCGTCCACTTCCTGGCCCCTTTGTGATCACAGAACTTGCTGTGCACAACCCCCTGGAACTAACTCTACAGTCTGAGTGTTCATTCATTCATTCATTCATTCATTCCACAAATCTGCTATGCACATATATTCTTTTCATAGGATTATTTGGGCTTATCAATGATAAATCACATGGCCAGCGATAAACTAGAATGTCCAAATGTAAAGTAGATGTTTAGTTTGTAAAAGCTGCCGGAATGCAATATACCAGAAATGGAATGGCTTTTAAAAAGGGGAATTTATTAAGTTGGAAGTTTACAGTTCTAAGGCCGTGGAAATGTCCACACTAAGGCATGCAGGGAAAGATACCTTGACTCAAAAAAGGCTGATGGGTCCGGAACACCTCTGGGAGGGCACATGGCGACGTCTGCTAGCTTCCTCTCCTGGCCCCTCTCATAAGGCTTCCCCAGGGGAGTTCTCCCTCTGCAACCCCAAAGGTCTCTGGTGGTGTGGGCTCTCTTGGCTCTAAAGCTTTTTCCAAAATGGTTCCCTCTTAAACAGCTCCAGTAAGCAACCCCACCTTGAATGGGTGGAGACACATCTCCATGGAGCCCATCTAATCTCAAGTTACCACCCACAATTGGATGGGTCACATCTCCATGGAAACAACCAAAAATATCCCACCCAGCAATATTGAATGAGAATTAAGGAGCATGGCTTTTCTGGGCTATATAATAGCTTCAAATTGACACAGCAGCATTGAATTTTGCTTTTTTCCCCTTCTTTTCTGAAACCTACCGATGATGTGGGGTTTCGTGAAAACTAAGCTAGCGTGGTGATGAGTGGACCTTCATTCAGTAGTGAATGGGTGGGTGGGTTAGGAACTGAACAAGAGGTTCCTTTGTTTCTGGGGTTCTTGGTGATCCTGAGCTATTGATTTCAGCCTTTATTTTCCATCCCTGGGGGAGAGTTAGTGATCCTTGGTTTGACAAATGGAGACAACATGACCAAGCACTTTTAAGCCGACTTTTGAGGAAGTTTAGAGTTTGAGCGTCAATTTAGATTATCATAGTCTCAGCACAGAGTATTTAGTGAAAGCAGAGTCCTTATTTAACATCTTCCAAATTGCTTTCTTTGAAGGGTCTGAAAATTAACAGACTTTTCTTCATCGTAGTCTGGAATTATTTGAGGCCATGCTGCTTTTCAGAAGGTGGCCCCTCCAAACTGTTTCCAGCAAAAACAAACAAAAAGCTGATGAGAAATAAAGGCAGAGAGTAGCTATCAGCAGGAAATTACCAAGTAGATGCCCCTACATTCTACAGTCCAGTGGCGAGCTGAATCCAAAGGCTTCCTTCCCAGGACTCCGGGCTATATGGAAAGACCATCTGCAGTCCCCTCGGGAGTGAATATAAAGGCTCATTGTGTCTCCCTGAAATTTTTCTTCCTTGTTTCTCCCTGTTCTTCATTTATCCCTTGGTCTAACATTCAACAATAAGTGGCTGAGATGGTTTTTATTGTGTGTCTAACAAGCACACATAAAACCTAATGACATAAATAATTGTGAGCTGTAACCGAAGTCTTTTGCCTCTTTTCCCCAGTGTCCATTATAAAGGAGGGGTGTGTAAGCACGCATGTGCGCGCATGCACACACACACTCACACACACACACACACACACAGGCGCTGTCCTAAAATTTCTCATAAAAACTCCACTTTTGAAATTATCCAGGATCTCCCTGAGTGGTTGGCTCCAAAGTTCAGAGACTGAAGAGGTTTATACAGTCTTGGCTCTGCCTGGATACAGGATTCAGATGCTCCCTCCACCCCCATCCCCCTCCTCACCCCCAGTACAGTCTTCGCTGCTGTGCGATTACGTGTGTATGATGCACCAGCAGTTTGCAGATGATTGCAGGGCAGCTTGCTGATGTTGAAGTCAAAATTTGAACGTGTGGTTTCCCTCGAAAGGTAGGAACAATCAGCAGTGGTTGCTTAAGGACTTTTCCTTTATAAAATTTTAAGTGTGGATACGAATTATCTAAAAGGAGTTGGAGGATTTTTTAACTTCTTAAACCATCTCCCTCAGCCAGTAGGAGCAGATATTTTGAAAAAAGAAAAATCTCTCAAAGAGAAACTCACGAGCCTCTTCAAAACAATTTGGTGGCATCTAACAAAATTTTAATGCATGTACCCTTTAACCTAACTATTTTACTCCCAGGAATTTATTCTAAAGATAAACTCCAGCATGTATACAAAGCTTTGAGAAAAAAAGAATATTTTTACTGCAGTATTGTCATAGCAAAAGACTGGAAACAAGCTGCATGGTCATTAACAGGGCACAGATTAGATAAATTAGGGTGTGCTTCCGCTTGGTAGGAGACCAAGCAACTGTTAAAAAGAGAAAAATAGCTTTGTCTGTGTTAATTTGGGTCTCTAAGCTATTGCATAGGTAGAAAAAAGCAAGGCACAGAACTATGTATGTTACACAATCTTCTGGGTTTTTTAACATATGAGTATAGATTAATGCCTATATATACATAGGAAATTTCTGAATGACATGAAAGAAACTATTAATAGTGGTTGTCTCTGAGGAGGGAAGCTAGGAATATGAAATGAAAGGAAAAGACTATCGATAACTCTTTTATAATCTCATTTTCTAATTGCTGCCACTCCTCTGATGATGACGATAATAAACAGATATTTTTTTAAATAGCAGATTTCACTAATCCTAAGCATCTTTATTTTCTCTTTTTCAACTGTGATAAAAGCCCTGCAAAAACAGACCCCCCCCCGCCCAAATTTTGTACAGTTTGGATGATTAGATTGTGTGTGATTTCTCAATAAACAGTTAATTTTTAAGTTCCTTAAAATAGTGAACTAAAAATAAAAAGGAAGGCTTGTGCTTCCAGACAAGGTGGAGTAAAAGGGAACAGATTTACCCTCCTGCCTGAGACAATAACAACAAGAAAAAAAGAACAGGCAAAATATTTTTAAAACTGCTTTCAAAACACTGGATATCTGGCAATAAAGAATAGTGATACCCGAGAGATGAAAAATGATGGGGTAAGCATTACAATTGCCCCAGCTTACTCCCTAGAGCAAGTTTCCAGGCTGGAGCTCGAAGAAGGAAAACCAGGCAGAGCCCAGGGGACTTTCTGAATTGAGAATATGAATTGAGAGAACAGGAATACCAAGGCAGCTAGAATCTGCAGTATAGAGTTCCAGAGAACAGAAAGCTGCAAAGAGAGAGAAATGCAGAGAACTACAGAATGACCCCTCTGAGTATTCAGGGAAGTACCAATCACTACATGAATGGGAACTAACTACCCGTGGCCATGGAAAAATCAATGTGAAAGGATTAGAGCACCATGCCCAGCATTCACACAAGACTGGAAATAGTGTCTATATCCACCAACCAGACTGGAAAACCATGTAGTTCATGGGTCATATGTTAGAGTACTCAGAATAGTTTTATCTTAGTAGTGGGAAATAAGAAGCCATAGACTAAACACTATTCTGTCCCATTATCAAATCTTAAAAGGGAGACTTAAAAGAATCAAACTGTTTCCAAGTAATTTAAATGCATCTCAGAACAAAATTCAAGAATATTTATAGGAGTATAAAAGTATCCAGCAAGGCAAAATTCACAGTGTCTGATCCCTACTCAAATATTACCAGGCATTCAAAGAGGCAGGAAAACATAACTCATAGGAAAATGATCGGTAAGTCAAAATCAGCCCAGAGCTGACACAGATGTCAGAATTAGTTCAGAAGGACATTAACATTGTTATAACTGTATTCCAGATGTATAAAAAAGTTAACTAGAGACATAGAAGACACAAAAAGGAACTAAATTGAACTTCTAGACATGAAAACTACAATGTCTGAAGTGAGAAATACACTGCCTGGCAATAATGGAAGATTAGCTGTCACAGAAGAAAATATCAGTGACTCAAATACATAACAAAAGAAACTATCCAGGATGAAATACAGAAGGAATAAAAAGGATGAAAAGAGAATCAGTGAACTAAGGGACAGTGTCAAGCTGCTGCATGTATGTGTAATTAAAATAACTGTAAAGGGGGTCGGGCCAGGAAAAAAAATGAATAATGCTGAAATCTTTCCAAATGTTATGAAAATAGAAACCCAGAGCTCCTAGAAGCTCAATACAACCCAACACCCACACTCAAGAAACATGAAGAGGGCAATACCAACACATATCATAATCAAATTGCTTAAAGCCAGTGATAAGAGAAAATTTTAAAAGCCAATGAGGAAAAAGAAACATTAAGAACAAAGTAACTAAGATAAGAATGACAGCAGATTTCTCATTGGAATCAATGCAAGCATGAAGACAGTGGTAGCATCTCTAAAGTATTGAAAGAAAAAAGCTATCTAGAATTCTGTATCTAGTGAAAATGCTTTTTAAAGATGAAGACCAAAAAATCTCTCCAGAATAGGGTACAAATCCTTGGGTAATATTCATTCTTAAACTTGATATCTTACAACTTAAATAGTATAACATGAACAAAACAGCATTGCAGTCCTCTTTTCTGTAACTGAACACGTGGCCGAAATTCATATTTATCACTACCTTCTTCCACTACCCATTCCATGTTCCCTTTACCCTCAGCAAGCACTTCAGCTAGCCGTGGTTCTTTGCCTGGTGGGGTGACCCAAACCTTCATTCCTGAAGTTTCAGAGCCACTGGTAGTTCTGCCTGGATTGGGTTTTTGCAGTTTTCCACTGATTTTAATCACAGGGCATGGTAGTACTAAAAGACGCCCTAGGGGATCTCCTATATTCCAAGAAAACTCTTCTTTACCTCCATTATGTAGTTGCAGTCCTACTTCCCCCTTATAGTCAGGGTCAATCACTGCAGACAATAATGTAATCCCCTTCTTGGCTTGTTGATCCGGTGGCATAAGTAGCCCAAAGTGACCAGGTGGCAGTCTTAGATTCCAGTTCAATGAAATGATGTTTCTCCTGGTAGAAGCACTCCCCATTTTGGAACTAAAACCTGTAGACCAGCAGATCTCAGGGTCGCAGGGACAGGAAGCAAAAATTTCCCTAGTGGATCACTAGGGGTAATACTGAGTGGTACCACTCCCATTTCCACCCCTTGGTTCCTGGACCCATGGATCCTGGCAATGGGAGAAACAGCACCATATAGCGGATGCTGATTCAGAGCATATACAGCTTCCTGGAGAACATTACCCCAGCCTTTCAAGGTACTGCCACCTAGTTGGCACTGTAATTGAGTATTCAAAAGTCCATTCTACTGTTCTGTCAATCCAGCTGCTTCTGGATGATGGGGAACCTGGTAAGACCAGAGAATTCCTTGAGCATGTGCCCATTCCCACACTTCATTTGCTGTGAAGTGTGTTCCTTGATCCGAAGCAATGCTGTGTGGAATACCATGACGATGGATAAGGCATTCTGTAAGCCCATGGATGGTAGTTTGGGCAGAAGCATTGCACGCAGGGAAAGCAAACCCATATCCAGAGTATGTGTCTATTCCAGTTAAAACAAATTGCTGCCCCTTCCATGAAGGGAGTGGTCCAATGTAATCAACCTGCCACCATGTAGCAGGCTGGTCACCTCGGGGAATGCTGCCATATCGGGGGCTGAGTGTGGGTCTTTGCTGTTGGCACACTGGGCATTCAGCAGTGGCTGTAGCCAAGTCAGCCTTGGTGAGTGGAAGTCCATGTTGCTGAGTCCATGCATAACCTCCATCCCTACCACCATGACCGCTTTGTTCATGAGCCCATGGGGCAGTGAAAGGCGTTGCTGGGGAAAGAGACTGACTGGTATCCACAGAACAGGTCATCTTATCCACTTGATTTTTAAAACCTTCCTCTGCTGAAGTCACCCTCTGGTGTGCATTCATATGGGACTCAAATATGTTCATATTTTTAGCCTACTCAAAAAGGTCTATCCACATACTTCTTCCCCAGACCTCTTTGTCACCAATTTTCCAATTATGGTCTTTCCAAGTCTCTGACCATCCAGCGAAACCATTAGCAACAGCACATGAGTCAGTATACAAATGCACCTCTGGCCAGGTTTCCTTCCAAGCAAAATGAACAACCAGGTGCACTGCTCGAAGTTCTGCCCACTGGGAGGATTTCCCCTCACCACTGTCCTTCAAGGACACCCCAGAAAGGGGTTGTAGTGCTGCAGCTGTCCACTATTGGGTGGTACCTGCATATCATGCTGAACCATCTGTAAACCAGGCCCGAGTTTCCTCTTCCTCAGTCAATTCACTGTAAGGACTTCCCCAAGAGGCCATAGCTCTGGTCTGGGAAAGAGAAGGTGATGTGGCAGGAGTGGAGACCATGGGCATTTGGGTCACTTCTTCATGTAACTTACTTGTGCCTTCAGGACCTGCTCTGGCGCTATCTCAGATATACCATTTCCATTTCACAATAGAATGCTGCTGCACATGTCCAACTTTATGGCTTGGTGGGTCAGACAACACCCAACTCATGATAGGCAACTCAGGTCTCATGGTAACTTGGTGGCCCATGGTTAAGCGTTCAGTCTCTACTAAGGCCCAGTAGCAGGCCAAAAGCTGTTTCTCAAAAGGAGAGTAGTTATCTGCAGCAGATGGTAAGTCTTTGCTCCAAAATCCTAAGGGTCTGTGTTGTGATTCTCCTATAGGGGCCTGCCAAAGGCTCCAGACAGCATCTCTATTTGCCACTGACACTTCCAGCACCATTGGATCTGCTGGATCATACAAGTGACAGAGCAGCTTGTACAGCAGCCTGGACCTGTCACAGAGCCCCCTCTTGTTCAGCTCCCCACTCAAAATTAGCAGCTTCTCTGGTCACTCGATAAATGGGTCGGAGTAGCACACCCAAATGAGGAATATATTGTCGCCAAAATCCAAAGAGACCAACTAGGTGTTGTGCCTCTTTTTTTTTGGTCATAGGAGGGGCCAGATGCAGCAACTTATCCTTCACCTTTGAAGGGATATCTCAACATGCCCCACACCACTGGACACCTAGAAATTTCAATGAGGTGGAAGGCCCCTGTATTTTTGTTGGATTTATCTCCCATCCTCTGACACACAAATGCCTTACCAGTATGTCTCCAGTAGTTGCTACTTCTTGCTCACTAGGTCTAATCATCATGATATCATCAATATAATAGGCCAGTGTGATGTCTTGTGGGAGGGAGAAACGATCAAGTTCCCTGCAGACAAGATTATGACATAGGGCTGGAGAGTTGATATACCCCTGAGGTAGGACAATGAAAGTATATTGCTGACCTTGCCAGGTGAAAGCAAACTGTTTCTGGTGGTCCTTACTAATAGCTATAGAGAAAAAAGCATTTGCCAGATCAATAGCTGCATACCAGGTACCAGGGGATGTATTGATTTGCTCAAGCAATGATACTACATCTGGAACAGCAGCCGCAATTGGAGTTACCACCTGGTTGATCTTACGATAATCCACTGTCATCCTCCAAGACCCATCTGTTTTCCGCACAGGCCAGATAGGAGAGTTGAATTGGGATGTGGTGGGAATCACCACCCTGCATCCTTCAAGTCCTTAAGAGTGGCAGTAATCTCTGCAATCCCTCCAGGAATCTGGTATTGCTTCTGATTTACTATTTTGCTTGGTAGGGGCAGTTCTAGTGGCTTCCACTTGGCCTTTCCCACCATAATAACCCTCACTGCATGAGTTAGAGAGCTGATGTGGGGATTCTGCCAGTTGCTCAGTATGTCTATTCCAATTATGCATTCTGGAACTGGGGAAATAACTACAGAATGGGTCTAGGGGCCCACTGGACCCACTGTGAGATGTACCTGAGCTAAAACTCCATTGATCACCTGGCCTCCATAAGCCCCTTCTCTGACTGGTGGGCCAGAGTGACGTGTTGGGTCCCCTGGAATTAATGTCACTTCTGAACGAGTGTCTAATAATCCCCAAAATATCTGATCATTTCCTTTTCCCCAATGCACAGTTACCCTGGTAAAAGGCCGTCGGTCTCCTTGGGGAAGGCTTGGAGGAAGATTAACAGTATAAATTTGTGGCAGTGTAACAGGGGTCTCCCCCAAAGGGACCTGGTCTCCCCTTCATTCAATGGGCTCTGGGTCTGTAAACTGTTTCAAGTCTGGAAATTGATTAAGGGGCCGTGACTCTGTGTTTTTGTAATTCAGGTTAGACTTCTTTTCACTCGACCTAGAACTCTTTTGTTTATGCAGCTCGAACAAGAATTTAGTAGACTGCCCTTCTATTGTGTTTCTAGGTACCCCATGATTTACTAGCCAATGCCACAAATCTCTGTATGTCATATCATTTTGACACCTGCTTTGAGTTTACTGTCTATTATAATAGCCACATCTACCCTGTCTTTGGCGATTAAGTGCTGACACCTGGCTTCTGCCAACTTGGGATCCTGTTATCCCCATTGTTTTTAAGGATTCCAGCTCAGTGACAGCAGTTCCTACAGTAATATCTGACCTCCAGAGAAGTGCAACCACAGAGTTCTTCAGGGATAATGGCGCTGGTCTCACAAATTTATTTCTCACTGTTCTGGTAAAAGGTGCATCCTCTGGACATTTCTGGGGTGTAAGAGTAGGCTTTGCATGATAAATCCATTCTAACACTCCAGTCTCTCTAAGCCTCTGGATCCCCTCATCTACATTATACCAGGGCATTTCTGGCATTTTAACCTCAGGCAATGTTGGCCACCTTTTGATCCATGTTTCAACCAATCATCCAAACAGTTAATACCTTTTCTAACCACTCAAGCTATAACATTGAATGCAGAATCTCTGCTTAGTGGGCCCATATCAGTAAATTCAGCCTGATCCAGCCTTATATTCCTTCCACCATTATCCCACACCCTTAAAATCCATTGTCACACATATTCCCCTGGTTTCTGTCTATATAAATTGGAAAACTCACACAGTTCTTTTGGAGTATAACGTACCTCCTCATGTGTGATACTTTGTACCTCACCTTTGGGGGCCTTTTGGGACTTTAGTCTTGTTATAGGTCTGGAAGAAATAAGGGGTGGTAGGGGTGGGTCATGAAAAGAATTAGAAATATCTTCCAAGCCATTTGCTACAGGGCCTTCATTTGCAGTTTCATCTGGTGAGACGGGATTAATCACTCTAGGGCTAATCCCTTCAGGAGGAGGTTGGGTGGCCAACTCCTCAAGGCAGGCTGGAGGTGGGGTGGTTATGTCCTCAGGGCAGACTATTACAGGGTTATCTAGAGAAGACTCAGCATGGCCTAGGGTTTCAACCTCGCCCCCAACATCATTATCAATCCATATGTCACCATCCCATTTTTCAGGGTCCCACTCCTTTCCAATCAATACCCTCAGTTTAACGGCAGACACCATGCAAGACTGAGATTTTAGTTTATGTTGTAAAGTTGCTACTCTAACAATAAGATTCTGAGTCTGATTTTCAGAGATTTCAAGTCTATGGCTACAGGAAATAAGATTTTCCTTCAGGATACTAATAGAAACATCTACATCTGTCAGACAGCACTTAAGCTTCTCATTTGAAGCCTTAAGCCCATCCCTTTTACTCCTTAATGTATCCAGTGTATCTAACAACAACCAACCAACATCTCTATACCTCTTATTTCTACAAAACTCTGTAAAGGTGTCAAAAACATTATCCCCTACAGCCTGGCTTCATACAAGCGAAGCATTAGGAAAATCGAATGGTGATATTTTGACTATCTCTTTTGCCAACTCACTCCACGGATTGGGAGTGTCATTCTGATTATGGGAATCGGAGTCCTTAATGTCTCTGAGTCCAGTCAGCATAGAAAACCATTCATAAAAACCCATTTTCTAAATTCTGTTTCTTAAGAACCACTCCTGGTACCAAGGTGTATTAGTTAGGGTTCTCTAGAGAAACAGAATCAACAGGGAACACTCTCAAATATGAAATTTATGAAAGTGTCTCATGTGACCGTGGGAGTCCAAAATCTGCAGGGCAGGCTGTGAAGCCAACGATTCTGATGGAAGGTCTGGACGAACTCCACAGGAGAGGCTCACCAGCCGAAGCAGAAAGAGCCTGTCTCTTCTGAACCCTCCTTAAAAGCCTTCCAGTGATTAGATTAAGCATCACTCATTGCAGAAGACATTCCCTTTTGGCTGATTACAAATGGAATCAGCTGTGGATGCAGCTGACGTGATCATGATTTAATTCTATGAAATGTCCTCATCGCAACAGACAGGCCAGCACTTGCCCAACCAGACAAACAGGTACCACCACTTGGCCAAGTTGACACATGAACCTGACCATGACAAGGAGGGAACTTGATCAGATAAAGGGCAGCTTACAAAAAAGTACACCTTTCTTCCTAAAATTAGAAACGCTTTCTAATGTCCACTGTCACCATATCCATTCCATCTTTTTCTGGAGGGTCTAGCCAGTGCAATAAAGTAAGAAAAAGAAATAAAGACATTCTAATTGAAAAAGAAGAAAAACTTCATGAAGTAAAAAGAGATAAAATGACATGACTGCCTATGAAAAAGTCCAATGGAATCTATTTTTAAATCAACCCCATTTCTGTATATTAACAAACAACAGGAAATATAATCTTAAATGCTATTTATGATATCATCAAAAATATGAAATCTTCAGAATAAATCTGACAAAAGATGTGCAAGACCTATACACTGAAAACTATGAAACACTGCTGAGAGGAATTAAAGAAAACCTAAATAAATGGAGAGATACCTCTTGTTCAGGGGTCAGAAGACTTCATATTGTTAAGATGTCAGTTCTCCCCCAAACTGATCTATAGATTTAACACCACCTCTATCAAAATCCAAGGCCTTTTTTTTTTTTAGAAATTGGCAAGATGATTCTGAAATTAAAATAGAAAGGCTGTTTCCAGATAGAGAAACAGTTTTGATAAAGAGTAGCATAGTTGGAGGATTGACACTACCTGATTTCGAGACTTATCAAAAAGCCACAGCAATCAAGACAGTGTGGCATTTGAATAAAGAAAGACAAATAAATCAATGGAACTGAAAAGAGAGTTCAGAAGTAAACCCACATGTATATGGACAACTGGATTTCTTTTACCTTTTTTAATGCAGTTTATGGCATTATATTCACAAAGCAGGCAGTTCATCCAAAATATACAAGTGAAGGCTCACAGTATTGTCTCATAGTTCATCACCGCATTCAGTTTAAAAAAACTTATTTATTTATTGTCACATAGTTGCATATTCATCATTATGATCATTTTTAGAACATTTGCATCACTCCAGAAAAAAAAAAGAAAAAAAACCCGTACATCCTATACCTCTTATCTCGTCTTCTCATTGGCCACTAGTATTGCAAGCTACCCAATTTTTGCCCCTTATCCCCACTATTATGTAATTATTTTTGTTCTTATTGTTTTTTGCTCATCAGATGATTGATTTTTCTACTTTTTTTTTTCTTAACATGGGCAGGCACCGGGAATCGAACCCGGGTCCTCTGGCATGGCAGGTGAGCATTCTAGCCTGCTGAGCCACCATGGCCCGCCCGGATGGTTGATTTTTGACAAAGGTGTAAAGGCAATTCAATAGAGAAGTAGAGTCTTTTCCAAAAAAAGATGCTGGACAACAAAACAAAACAACAAACAAAAAGTCCTGTACTTTGTTCCATATCTCATACAATATGCAAAAACTAGTTCAAAATAGATCATAAACCTGAATATAAAACCATAAAACTTCTAGAACTAATATAGGAGAAAATATTTGTGACTTTGTCTTAGGCAAAGATTTCTTAGATGTGCCACCAAAATATGATCTGAAAAGGAAAAACAATCATGTAAATTGAACTTCATAAAATTTTTAAACTTTTGTTCTTTGAAGGACACTGTTAGGAGAGTGAAAAGATAAGCCAGAGTTTGTGAAAAATAACTGCAAAGCATATATCTGGTAAAGTACTTATATCTCATATATAAGGAACTCTCAAAACTCAATAAGAAAATAAGTAATCCAATAAAGAGATCGGCAAAAGATTTGACCAGACATTTCCCCAACGAAGATCTAGGAATGGCAGTAACCACATAAGATGCTCAACATCATTAGCCATTGGAGAAATGCAAATTAAACCCACAGTGAGATGGCACTCCCTTCCCACTACAATGGCACACGAAGACGGACCTACCAAGTGCTGGTGACAACATGAGCAACTCGCACTTCTATACACTGCTGGAGGGAATGTGGAATGGTACAGCAACTTTGGAAAACATTCTGGCAGCTTCTTAAAAAGTTAAACATCCACTTATATATAATATGACCCAGCAATCACTCTTCTGGATGTTTACCCAAGAGAAAAGAAAGTTTATGCCCATGCAGATACTTAAATATGAATGTTCACAGCAGCTTTATTTGCAGTAGCAAAGAACTGGAATCAACCCAAATGTCCATCCACTGGTGAACAAGCAGTGGTGCATCCGTAAAATTGAATGCTGCTCAGCAATACAAAGGAGTCAACTACGGATATATAAGATGGATTGAATCTCAAAATTATTATGCTAATTGAAAGAAAAAAGAACATACCCTGTGTGAGTCCATTTGTTCAAAACCATAGAAAAGGCAAACGGATCTATAGTGACAGGAAGGGCAGTGATTGCCTGGGGAGAGGAGTAAGAGGGGCACATCAGTGAAGAGCAAGGAAAAGGGCGGGTGGTGAGTGTTCATATCCTTAGTTGTGGGGAGTGGAGATTTTATGCAATGCTGCCTACACACATCACAGCTTATATTGTCCGCTTTGAATACGTGCATTTCAATGTATATCAATTATGCCTCCATAAAGTTGTCTGAATAAATGTACATGTTCATTTAAAAAGTTAAGGAAAAAAGAGTTAAGGGACTCCAAGAAAAGTTTCCATACATTGCTGAAGGCTACACAACTCTGTGACCTTGAACTTTGACCCTCATTCTCAAGAATGTAAAGTTTGGGAAAAGAGCTGCGTTTTTCCCCCTGCTCCCCTTAGAAATCGGCTTCACACACACTTATTTTAGACATTTCTTAAGTGGGCGTGGTATTTCTCCAGTTTTACTGGATTTCAGTGGGGACAGCAAATGCTTCCTAAGCTCCGACAGCCTTAGAGGACAGAGGCAGGATAGCCCTTTTACATGGTGCCAAAGCATCTGTAGCTTCAGTGTTGTGACCTGAGTGTGTCGTGGAGTTGGAGGGAGCCCAGCAGTCCTGACGTTTCAGAATCACATCTTTTCTTATTATGTCCTTAGTCTGCTAAGAAATTATATCAATATTAAATAAAGCCCAGTCCCTTGGGTTTGGAGTGGGGGCCGAAATAGTCCTTCCAGAGTAGGAAAAAAAAATCAGTCCATTGCCAAGTACTTTTAGGGGAAGGTACTTTCTCCCAGTGATCGGAGAGCTGGAGAGTATGAAGGGAGAAGAGGAGAAATGGACGCAGCAGGACACCTTTGGGAGCTAAAGCAAGCAGCTGTAAAAGGAGAGCGTGGGACAAGAGGTTCTCTACGGTTCCGTGCCTGTTCCCAATCCCCGTCGCTCTCTGGTGACGAGGACAGACCCAAATCTTATCCCTAGCTTTGCCACTGATTTGCAGGGCAGCAATGGGCAAGCGATGTCACCACTTGGGGCCTCGGGTTCCTCATCATTCAAGTAGAGGTGACGTAACAGTATGACAGAGAGCCATGCTTTTACAGCCCCTGTACCTGCCAGCAACAGCCAGGCTTCGGTGCTGGCTTTGGGACCTGCGCCCCGGGAGGCCCTCAGACCACTGTCCTGGGGCAGGAGCGGGCAGCCCCTTGGTGGGGCCACAGCCAGAAAAGCCACCTTGGTGAGAACAGCAGGAGCCCGGGTGCTGCCTCCCTCTTCTCCCTGGTCACCTGTGGCGGGGGAGGGGTCTGCTCAAGCCAGACCATTCAGATCCTTCCCCGAGCACTCCTAATTGCCAGGCATGTGCCAGAGGCTGTCACCTATATGATCTCACTTAAATCTTAAAATGACAAACCGCTTATCATGTAATGTCTAAAAGACTTGCTTTTAATAGAGAATGGAATAAGCCCCATAGGGAGAGGAACAGAGAGGATTCTACATACACACACACACACACACACACACACACCAGTTTACCTCTAAGGGGAGGTCTCTTGAAGCTAAAAGAGTTTACGTGCCCGCTTAGAGATAAATATTCCCTCTGTTAGTCTAGGGATGCTCAAGCTTTAAGGTATATACAGAGTTTAAGCATAAAAGTACATTCACTGTAAGTGTAGCCCCAGCACCCCTCCCCTCCTTCAGACCTCTACTCAAATATCCCCTTACCCAGAGGCCTTCCCTGACCACCTCCATGCTAACTGCAGCCCCCTCAGCACTCCCTGGCCCCCTTGTCCTGATTTAGTTCTCTATGTCACAGCTCCCTGGGTCACATATTATATATCCACTTCTTTTTCTGTCTAATGTCTTCTCCCCTCACTATATTTTAAGTGCTGGGAGGACCGGGCCGTATCCCCGGTGCCCGGATCAGTGCCTACTCAATAAGTATTTCCTGGATGAATGGACGATTACAAATGGGCAATTCAAGGGCCTTCCAAAAGTCACTTTAACTCCATGCCATGCCTCAAGTGCTGCCCATGGGACGGGCCACAGTGGGGTTAGACAGTGCCAGTGGGATGGTTTCCAGGAAGAGACACCCTGCAAGGCCTCTGATGTGTCCACTCTTCCCTCTCTTACACCAGGTGACTATAACACACATAATGGACCTTCCACACCGGCAAAAGAGGGAGACACAGACAGGCCCCCCCGGGCCTCTGACGGGAAGCTCCGAGGCCGGTCTAAGCGCAGCAGTGACCCCTCCCCAGCAGGGGACAGCGAGATTGAGGTAACTCCGCATGGCCCCTTGCTGACTTGGTCAATGGGATCTCCATCTCCGGCCTGAGCACTAGAGGGTGGCATGACCCGTTGTCTCCACATACGTAGGGGAGAGTCGAACCTTGTGTCCAAAACACAATAACAGAAAAAAGAGCATTTAAAGATAAAGAAGGGAATAATTTGGTTGGACATAAGGAAGAAGGTCATCAGGTAATTCCAGTGTGCACTTTTGACTTGCTGGGCTTGGAGGAGATGACCCTAGAGATAGTCAAGAACCTCAAATTCCAGCACTTCAGAAGCATGCTGAGAACTTGCAGAAATAGTTTGTTCATTCAGAGTTTCCCAGTCCCGGTCTGCGGTGGGTGCATTTCTAATAAGCTCTCAGGTCGTGCTGCTGCTGCTGTGTTGAGGACCACCCTTTGAGAGGCCCTCATAAAGAAGATAAAAGTTAGTGGGGCTCCCCAGCTGGGTTAGAGCAGCTCGTAACCCTGGCTACATATTAGAATCACCTGGTGTGCTAGTTAGGTTCAGGTGTCGACTCGGCGTAGTGATGGTGCCCAGTTATTCTGCTGCTGTGGACTTAAATCATCAGCTTATGAAATTCACGTATGGCTGATTACATCTGTGGTCAGCTAAGGAGAGTGACCTGCTCGGTGAATGACACTTTAATTTGATCAGCTGGAGGCTTCAAAGGAGAAGCCAGAAGACAGAGATGCAGCGCAGCAAAACTCAGCACAGAGCTGACACAGACCCAGACATTTGGAGATATAGAAAGGAAATGCCCCAGGGAAAGCCGTTTGAAGCCAGAATCTGAGAGAGGCCAGCAGACATCACCGTGTGCCTTTCCTCTAAAGAACCGTAAATTTGTAACTAAATAAATCCCCTTTATAAAAGCCAATCCATTTCTGGTGTATTGCATTCCAGCAGCTTTAGCAAACTAAAGCAGATTTTGGTACCAGAGAAGTGGTGTGTTGCTGTATTTGCAAATATCAAACATGTTGGAGTGGCTTTTTAAGTCGATAAGGAAAGGAATCTGGAAGAATTGTAAGGAGTTTGACAGGGGAAGCTTTAGATTGCTTTAAAGTCACTGATGGTAGAAATATGGACTCTAAAGATACTTCCATTGAAGGCTTAGACAGAGATGAGGAATATGTTGTTGCAAATTAGCAGGAAGACGACCCTTGTTTGAAGGTGGTGGATATTTTGCAATATTTCGGTCCAGATGAAAGGGAGAATTTAAATATGACAATCCAGGATACTTAGCTGAAGAGATCTCCAAACTAAATGTGGAAAATGCAGCCTGGTTTCTCCTTGCAGCATATAGTAAAATGTGACAAGAAAGAGATATGCTGAGAACTGAGCTCTTGAATGCAAAGAAATCGGAAATTGATGGTCTGGAAAATTCTGGGCTTCCAGAAATTGTGACCCCAAGAATAATGCCCCACATGAGGATTTAAACAAACATGGAACCAGCCAGCCATTATAGGACAAACCAGGATTGGAGATGGAGTTATCCAGAAAGGATTTGTGGAAAGTTCTGTTGTCTGATGGTTTTGATATCCCTATATGCTATGTGCCAAGTCAACAAATTTTTGTGAAACTTGTATGGACAGAACCTTGCCAGTCTGGACTAAAAGGGACAGAAAAGGGACAGATTGAAGGAAAAATAACCTCAGAGGCAGCACTATGGTAGCAAAGTTATGAAGCCAATAAACCTTGGGCCAGGAGTGCAGACCCACCCCTGCATGTGGAGGGAGTTGTGTTTGCCCCAGAGGCAGAGAGTGGGCCTTCCACCCTGATGTTACAGGAAGAGTTGTGGTGCCCCAGGCCCTGGAGAAGCTGGAGCACATTCTCCAGGGATTGGGAGGAGCCTGGCTACCACCCCATTGTTCTGAGGGGGTTGAATATGTGCCCCAGAGATGGCAGAGAATCTGGGTGCCACTCAGATGCTTGAGGAGGGTTAGACTGAGCAAAAGGTGGTCTCCCCAATGTTCCCCAATGTTGCAGCCCTCATCCCAGTGTTTGGAGAGAACAAGGGCCACTGCATCGACCTTGGAAAGGGCGCAACTGCTGCTCTCTAAAACAGGATGAATGATTCTCAGACTTCGAAATGTAATGGCATTTTCCCTGCAGGTTTTCAGAATTGTTTAGGTCTGGTGACCCGTTTTCCTTTCAGTTTCTCCTTATGACAATGGGATCGTTTATCCTGTGATTGTACCTTCTTTGTATATTGGAAGCAGATAAATTGCTTTAAATTCACAAGTCCCACAGCCAGAGAATTTGCCTTAAAACAGATCATGCCTATAACTGACCTTGATGAGATTTTATATTCTTTTTGAGTTGGTATTGTATTTATATTGTTACTGAAATGATTTAAGGCTTTTGTGATATTGTAATGAAGTGATTGTATTTTGTAATGGAAAGATTTAGTGTGTGGTATGCAGGAGAGATGAGCATTGTTAGGCAAAAAATATATCTGTTGTTTTCTATTTAGAGATTAAGTGTGGTTTAAGGTGAGGTGTATAATGCCCAAGTTAACCAGTGGTGGACACAGTGGTAGTTAGGTCCAGGTGTCGGCTTGGCCTAGTGACGGTGCCCAGTAGTTCTGTTGCTGTGGACTTAAACTTCAGCATGTGAAATTCAACCATGGCTGATGACATCTGCAGTCAGTTAAAGGGAGTGGCTTCCACCATGAGTGACGTTTTAATTTGATCAGCTGGAGGTTTAAAAGGAGAAGTCAGAAGAAAGAGAAAGAGAAGCAGCTCAGTACAACTCAGTACAGAGCTCAGAGCCAGCATTGACCCAGACGTTTGGAGACGCAGAGAGGAAATGCCCTAGGGAAGGCAGTTTGAAACCAGAATCCAGGAGAGAGGGCCAGCAGACATCGCCATGTGTCTTCCCGTATTACAGAGGAACCCAGAGGAAAGCTAACTATCTTTACTCCAAAGAACTGTAAATTTGTCACTAAATAAATCCCCTTTATAAAAGCCAATCCATTTCTGGTGTATAGCATTCTGGCAGCATTAGCAAACTGAAACACCTGGGATTCTTCTTAGACATATGAATTCCCAGGTCCCATCCCAGACAGTTAAATGTATATTGAGGGGTGTACTAGTTTGAAACTCTTAAGTACCCCAGAAAAGCAATGTTCTTTTCAACCTAATCTAATCTTGTGGAGGCACAACTGTTGTTTAGGGTGAGGCCTTTTGATTAGATTGTTGCCATTGTGATGTGATACATCCAGTTGTGGGTGCCACCTTTTGATTAGATCATTTCCATGGAGTTGTGGTCCCGCCCATTCAAAGAGGGCCTTAATTAGTTTACTGGTGTCCTCAAAAGAGCTCAGGGAGAAAGAAATTGCTCAGAATGGACAGTGAGCAGAGAAATGGGACCAGGTGATAGACATTTGGAGATGCCAAGCTAAGAGACGAAACCTGTAGTTGCCCTGAGGAAGCTAACTGAAGACCCACAGATGCTGAGAGAGAAAGCCACTGGAATCAGAGCCATTTGAAACCAGAAGCCTGGAGAGAAGACAGTAGACATTACCGTGTGCCTTCCCATGAGACAGAGAAACCCCAAACGACATCAGCCTTTTCTTCGGCATCAAGGTATCTTTCTCTGGAAGCGCTAGTTTGGATATTTTCATGGCCTTAGAACTATGAACTTGTAATTTAATAAATCCCCTTTGTAAAAGCCATTCCATTGCTGGTACATTGCCTTCTGGTAGCTTTAGCAAACCAAAACAAGGGGTACTTTTTAAAGTTTTAGAACCATGGTCTAGTGGATGCTCCAGTCTTTTTAGTAAAGCAAATCTAGTATTACTGGTCGGGCATTGATGTTTTCCCAAACAAGTTTTAAGAAGTAAAACCACATGCTTCAAGAAAAGGGAGGGTGCTAGTGAGGAGAAATGTGGGCAAATTTATGGGTCTGTACTTCTCTGTAAAAGTCAGTCATTTGTGGCATGAGTGTACCATGGGTCTATGGCTTAGGATTAGCAGAGCGAGCTTGGGTCGGTGCCAAAAAACTCATGCGTCATCATTACATCGCAGTTCATGTTCTGGGCACTTTTTGTAGCTGCTACAAACTCAACCCATAAATGCAAATGTATTAGGAAGTGTCATTTTCATTATTTCCTTGAAATCAGCATACTTTAGATTATGAGTTCCCATCCTCCCAGGATGGTAGGAAATTCCCTCTCACTATTAGGGCCCCTCCCCTTCTGGAATTGTATGAGAAGTCCAGGGATTTGAGTGGTTTCAGAAACCAGAAAAAAGCCTCTAATCTCCCATCTGACTTGGCCACTGCAGCCTTCCTCATCATCAAAACCTGCAGTTCTGTTAAAATCTAGCCACTCTCTGGGGTTCCCATGCCATGCATTAAATGTAGGAATCCTTTCTGAGTCTGAGTACTGTGGAATATTAGCCATAATCATTTGGTCACAAGCAACAGAGACAACTTCTGGTTACTTAAGCAAAAAAGAATATGCTAGAAGGAAAAGACTTTCTAAACCAGGTGTAGAAATAACAGAAATAAAGATAGCCCTGAGAGTCCTGGAGAACCCTGGGGTGCCGGCTCCTGCCAGAGTGAACCATTTTAAATTTTGGTGCCACTTGACTCAGGGTTAAAATCCAAGGCGAGAGCCTCCCATCAGCCTGGCTCGGGTCTCGTGCTTTCCTCTGATTGACAGTCACACCAAGATAGCATGCAATGGGAAAAGAAAGCCAGAGTGCAGCTCTCAGAAGACCTGGGGCTGAATGCCAGGGGCCCAAACAGAAATGCCCACTACCAGGCCAGCTGATATTTAGCCTGTGTCCTCTAGTACAGCCCAACAGGTTGTCTTTGGCTCCTGTCTATTCTGATTGCCCTGGCAGGTGTTCAGTATTTTGAACGTCGCCCTTGCCTGCTACACGTGGCAGCTTCCTGCGGTTGACCAGCAGTCATCTCCTCTGACCTCTTGACCCACCACAGGGAAGACCTACCGTGCAAGTCGTGTTCTCACTGCTCATAGGACCATTCTCAGTCCAGGCAATTCTGTTCTTTGTTCCTCCTCATTTAGAAAGCTCCCCACCCCTCTCTCCACCCCACTCTACATCCAGGAGAGTTTACACAATCCCTTCAGTAGATTTAGGTCTGGAAGAAAATTAATTGGCTTCAGGTTGCATTTGCTTTCTGCCCTGCTGTATTCCTGACGCTTTTCCACCAGCTCGAAGTTGCAGAGCTATAGAAAACACAGAAAGCAACCCATTAATATTTCAAAAAAAAAGTTTCCGGTCACCTAACATGTTTCTGTTCTTAGTAGAGGACGGTGGGGGTGGAGAGACATTTTTCCGTGAAACTGAGAAGGGCTGAATTGTGGCATGGAAGTCGGGGATTGTGGGGTGATATTATTCTGGAAACATCTGCTTCTCAATTCCAGAGTAAGTACCATTGAGCAAGCACAGCTGAGAAGGTGTGAGCCGTGTTTCACTTCTGGGCTTAATTTCAGCATAGAGGGTTTGCATGGGTCACACCTCTTAAGTCTTTGGCAGTTTCGCTAATGACTGAAGCCCATGAGAGAGAAATTATTGTAGAAGAGTGGAAAGGAGGAGAATGCTGGGTGAGCATTAGTTAAAACCCTTCAACTGCAGGTGCCAGAAACCAACCCAAGCTAGCTTAAGCAAAAGAGCAGAATTTATCTTAAGGATACAAAGGCCATCTTGGAACTCAAGGGCAGGGGGTACAGCAGGGTGTCAGAAAGGTGCTGGAACAGCAGGTAGCCGGAGGCAGGGAAACATGTTAATGTCTCCTCTCCCTACATGCCACAGCGAAGGTTCTAGAATTTTCCAACAATGGTGTCTCTGAAGTGCCTCCATACACTGAAGACTGGCACGGCTGTCCTCTGGGCCCCCTCCCACCCTCACTCTGTTCCCAGCTGGAATCCTGGAAAAGTTTTAGAGTCTTGGGCTCTCTTTCTGTCTTTCCTCCCTCCATGTTTCTCTCTCTTCAGACTGACTTTCTGTAATTATATTCTTCAGATCACATGGCCAGACTTGGCCACCAGCAGCCGCCCAGCACAATGAATTCCTTTCCAGGCTCCCTACTTCACGTTCCCATGGAAAGGCCTCTAAACTAATGGGGTTAGGGACCCCCTACCCAAACCCCTGTGGAGTAGGAACTTGCAAAATGGTCGTGGGATACTTCGCACTCCGGGTCTAGGGCAGGGACTTAGAGCGATGGGGTAGTTGAAAGGGAAGCCATTGGAGAGGGGCAGATGCCTCCTCAGAGGGGCTATAAGAGATCAACAAACAGAGCCTGCCTTGCCTTTGAAAATATTGACTGATTTTTAAAACTTCTCTCACTGAAATTTATAAGTTTGACTGATCCAACCCAGTTCTGATAAGTTAGGACTTAGCATATTATAAAGCCCAGAAGCCACTCACTCAAAACCAATGGTTTTCTAACTATTTTGACTCTGACCCATTTGAGAAATATGCTTAATATTGTGACCCATCAAACACATACACATGAATAGAGCTGAACCAAAAAATCCAGGAAACAATGCTGAGCTCCACGAATGGCTTTGGAAAACCCTGAGCTACAGAGCCTGGGATGCTAACTGCCTTGTTACCTACTGTATACCCGTCTGCTGTTTATTTTAAAGGCATGGCAAATGCCAACTTGTAAGCAGATGTTGGCTTCCAGAGAAGTCAGAGGTGGCCGGTGCAAGATGGTGGGCTGAGCAGGTGCATTTGCCTCCTCTCCACACACCAGCTACATATGTTATCAGCCAGGTCCTTTCTTCTTGAAAATAATGATCACCAGGAAAATGAGGAAAGCAAACAGTATGAAAATAATGGCCAAGATAAATAGGATAAATGAATAGAGAGAAAATTGAAGAAACAGAAGAGAAATTGGAAAAATTATGTTGCATCCATAAAATAAGAAGTGGAGACTATTGGGAAAGAAATGCTCAGAGAAAAAGAAAAAGTTATTGGAAATTTTTAAATGACTATGAGAATAAAAAGTTTGATAGGATGGTTGCAAGAGAAAGTTTAAAAAATTCCCCAAAGCATAAGCTAAAAAGAAAAATATGATAAACATTTTTAAAGGATAAAAGTGTATCAAAAGAATGGAATGATCATATGGTAAGAATGTTTGTGTTTCTATGTTGTTATGTTTAATACATAAATAAACTAATTATTTTTTTAAAAAGAATGTATCTAAAAAATCTAATATTTGACTACTGGAAATTCTGGAAGGAAAGAATCGTGGGAAAGATGTGAGGAAATTAAAAAAGAAATAAAAGTTTTCAGAGTTATAGAAAGATTCAGGTCACAGGATTGAAAAAACTCAAGTGCTGAACAGTATAAATAGAAAATAAATGGGAAAAAAAACCTAAATATATCCTCATGGAGTTTGAGAACGCCAAGTGTAAAGAAATAATCCTAAAAAAAAATCCTAGAGAGAAAAAGAACTACAAGGGACTTAAGATCCGTGAAGCAGTAGACTTCATCGATGGCACTGGACACTAGAGATAATGGAAATCTTTCAACGATCTCAAAGACATTATTTTGAGTAGGAATTCTCTACCCAGAGAAACCATAGCCCAAAATAAAGATATAATCAGGTATGCATGAATTCAGAAAGATTACTTTCCATGCACCCTTTCAGAAGTAACTGAAGGATGGACTCGCACAAGCAAGGAAGAGAAAACAAGAAAGAGACTTGAGATCCAGGGAACTGAGGACCTGACCCAGATGTGCAACGAAGGGAAGTCTCGGGACACTAACCCCACAGGCAGACGAAGAGCACCCAGTCCACATTAGATCATCCTGTAACCAAGCATGGACACCTCTGGCACAGAGATTCCATGCTGTAGAGGGTAAGGCTGAATTTGAGAATATAATGAAGGTGCATTGTTGCAAAAAAGAAAAAATAACAGCAATTAATAAACTCCAGCAAAAACAAAAAATTTTTCCAGCAAGACATGATTCAGATATGAATAAATTGAGATATGGCATAATTTTGAGCACTGGCTGGAGTGTAAGGAAAGAGCAAGTACATTTTTTATTTAGAGTTATAGAGGTAATCGCCAATATTGCTACAGACAGAAATGGTTAAAAGCAAAAAAATGGGGGCTTTTGATGAGGGACGAATGTTGGATGGTAGCAGTCCTTTTTGTCAAATATATGATTTTTATTGTTGCGTTTGGTTTGAACTCCCTTTTTGTGAGATTTTATGTGGAAGGCAAGAACCAGCTTCTTGGTCCTGGAATCTACTGGGTTGATAGAAGCCCCCTCCAAAATTGGAGGCTCATGAGAATACCCTCTACCCAGATAAACCTGGCTGCAATCGCGGCACCGTCCCAGTTAGTCACATGTTTTATAAGTTAAAGACGATACTTTTCAAGACTTCTTTTTCCTCCAAGGGAATTAATTTCTACAGACATTAAGTCAGATGCAAGCAAGGCCATTTGTCTCCATTCTCTTCCTCTTTCATCACAGCGTGTGTTCGTGTGGGACTTGGATGAGACAATAATTATTTTTCACTCCTTACTCACGGGGACATTTGCATCCAGATACGGGAAGGTAAGAAATGTTTTTGTCTTTTGTTCTGGGAACGGTGGGGCAGTTTAGGAGGCAGCTTCTCTAGCCAAAGCTGCCCCTTTGTGTTAGCCTAGGATTGAGAACTCCTATGGAATTTTCCTCCGACATGTGAACATTTAATTAGCTGCCCCTTGTATTGCCTCTCATGCCTTTTCTTTCATCACGTGAAGCGTTGAGTGTCTCCTTGGTAGGACATAAGCTTGTAGTCTTCCATTGTCTCCCTCCTAAGAGGGCTCTCCTACGTTACAGCCCAAAACAGTAAACCTAGCTCACAAATGAGGTAAAATACTTTTTTTTCCTTCCCTGTTGTTTATCTTACTGTCTCCAGCAGATGAATTTAATTTTCCTTCCGTTTCTCTGAGACGAGGGGGAGGCATTGTCAGCTGCAGCGTGGGTTTTAGCATCAGCTTTGCAAGTGTGTCCTCGACAGATTATATTGGGGAACTCAGCCAGTTAGGATTCTGGATACACATAATCTGCTGATTGGTGGTGAGTGGAAGAAACGTTGAAACTGCCTTAATAATACAAAAATGAATCCAGCAGGCAGAACTCTAACCCCACCGGTTCTTTATATTCATCCTGTGGTCTTCTCAGCTAGCCACATCTGACTGCCCTGGGCAGCTGCCGTCACTTTGGGGGAGACATGGGGTGCTTTAGAAGATAGCCCGGTCCAGGTCCCATCAGAGGTGGGTGACCCACTGGCTACTATTTCCACACATGGGTAGGAACCTTGAGACTTGCCAGCGACTGGAAAATATTTCTGTTTCTGTTTAGAGACCAGGAATATGATTTGACATCACCTCATGGCTTTCCCAGCTGTTCCTGTTTTTTATGGAGGTTATAACAAGCTGGATGTGTAATTAGCAGGATAGATTTATTGTCTGCCATTATGTTGTAAAGAATATAAAAATGGTGTTGGTGGTGCAGAAATCTCTCGCCGCGTAGGAATGCCATTAATATGTCTAGCAGCGCCTGCGGGAAATCCGGCAGGAGTTTTTGGGCTGCGCACAGCCTGGGCGAGAGATGGGGGAGTCAAGAGCTGCTGAAAACACCAGAGCGTGGGCTTGGCAGTCCCTGCAGAAAGTGGGGCTGTCCACCCTTCTGACATGAAGAAGTCAGAATGCGCAAAAATACCTTAAAGAATTGGAGAAAGATCAAAGGTGATGGTGGAGTTCCACAGAGAAGGTAGGGTTTAACAAATGGGTATGACTGCTGAATCAGGATATCGGTATTTGTTTGCGTCTCCAGCATCTTAGAGCAGCTAGAAGTAAAACCCTAAAATTGTGGCATTGTAACCCATGACCAAACTCTGAAAGCTGCTCTATAACTAACTGTTGCAATGTGCTTTGAAATGTATCGCTTTTTTGGTATATATGTTAGTTTTCACAAAAAAGAAAAGGCAAAGTCGATTGTGATGATAAATGCACAGCTATAGGATGATATTGTGACCCACCGAGCGTACACTTTGGATGAGTACATGGTATGTGAATATATAATATATATCGATAAAAAATCATTTGAAAAAAAAGAAAGCGGGGCCTGCCAGAGGAGTTTGTGTCCCTGCGTGGCAAGTGGCCCACTCGGTTTGTGTGTTCTGTTTTTCCAGACCACCGCGATGACGTCACGTCCCCTGCGGAGCCTCCCTTTGCTCTTCCTGCCCCTAGAAGCCCCCAGTGACGCTCTGTAGCTCCGTCCAGGAACTCACTTCTTAGGGGCTGTGCAAGGCCTTGAGGTCTTGGTTATGAGTTTACTATGGGGGGGGGTCTCACCCCCACCCTCTAAACGGGAGCGGGGCTCCCTCAAGGCACGGAGGGACAAGGCCCAGAGCTCCTTTCTGGGCCCCGTGTGGCGTTGTCACCCCCCCTTGCCACCACCTCTCTGCAGCTCCCACCGAATCCCGGCCCCCTTCCCATCTGGCATGGCCTCCTTCCTGGGCGCCCAGCTCCCCCCCTGCCCCGGCGCCCAGCTCTCCCCGCAGCAGCCATGCAAGACACGCAACAACCCAAGCCCCACAGGGTCACACCGCGGCTGGGAAACTGCCCGCGGCCACCCCACTGGCATGCCCTAAGCCAGCTGTCGGGCCCCACTCCGCGGCTCCTTTCCTACCATTGGCGGCACGACTCCCAGTGGCCTGGAGTTTGCCACGGCCTCTCCCCGCTCAGGGTGTCTGTTCACGCTGTGCTCTGTTGGTTTCTCCCAGAAGTGGGGCCCTGAGGGAGGACAGTCGGTTATTTGGGAGGAGATCTCCCAAAATAATCTGTGGGTGCAGAGTTGGAAAGTGAGGCGAGGGAGGGAAGGAAGCAGTGCAGGGTGCCGAAACGACACTGCCAGGGGCAGCTGGGTCTCGGGTCCGTCAGGCCCTCTGGGAGGCGGCAGGGCACAGCGCAGGGATGGCTCACCCGAGGGGAGTTTATCCACCTGGCCCCCTCTGGCGAGGGTGGAGGGGTTCTCCTGGGTTTATCTCCCTAAACTCTGCCCTGCCTTAGCAGAGCCCTAAGCCAGGGAATCACAGGGGCTGACAGTAGAAAGCCCCTAATTGTGGATGGGATCACACTGGCACCTCTGCTGTAATCTAGAGCGTTCTTTCACTAGGCTAAATGCAACTTACCTGTCAGTTCTCCGCTTCCTCCAAGACTTTCCTACATGCCCCGATCTAAATTACATCTCTCCCCATAACTGTATTTTCATTTATATTATAATTGTGCACCTTTTGGAGCTATAAGCTTCGTGACAGCAAGCACCATGAAGGTTTTTTATTTTCCCATCCAAGCCCAGTGCACGGGACAGAACTACTCAATAAATAACTTTTTTGCAGGGGGCAAAGAAATGTAACAAAATAAGGTATAGGTGACTGAGAGAGCTCAGAACCGAGAGGCTGTCCTGGAAGCTGTGTTTGCCGTGGTTTGCCAGACCCCAAGCAAAACCGTTCCTTTCAACCCCAAAGAACACCCAGAGCTCTATCTGAGATTCTACAAAATGTCCATGCACTCTGATTACTTTCCAGAAACCTACAACCTTCAGATGGGTTCCTAGGCCAGATAAGTCCTGAAATCCAGAGGGCCCAGCCTCTCCAGAACATCAACGAGTTCCGTTCTCCTATTCTATATTATCAACAGCTCTTTTCCCACATGAACAAGTTAAAATGGGCATAGCCAAATACCCCTAAAGACTGGGAGAAGGATCAAAGATGGAGGAGTTATAACCGAGAAGATAGGATTTAACAAATGAGTATGATTGCTGAATCATTATATTGATATTTCTTTCAGTCTCCAGTGTCTTGGAGCAGCTAGAAGGAAAAACTTAAAATTGTGGAACTGTAACCCATTTCAGACTCTGAAATCTGTTAAGTTAAAGTGTACTTAAAAATTTATTGCTTTTTTATAGATGTTATATTTCACAATAAAAAAAATTTTTAATAATTTTTTACATGAATGAATCAGGACAATCCACTGGAATGTAAGTTGCATGAGGACAGAGGTGGGTTTTTTTTTTTTCTGTTTTATTCACCGCTACATCCCCAGTGCTTCCCACTTAGCGGGCATCAAATATTTTTTAAATGGGAATGAAGGAAAGAAAGAAAATAATGTCAGGACAGAAATTCCTAACTTATGACCATCAGCCAAATTCAGCCTGCAGACACTTTTGTTTGGCCTCCAGGGTGTTTGAAAAAATGTGAATTTGTCGCCAACATTTAAAAATCAGGAGATTGCGCAGACCTAAACAATCTTGATTTCTACCTCTTACTGAAAAAGTAGGGCATCTGGCAGCCCTGCCTTCCCACGTGACAAAAATCAGCAGCAGCTGAGTAGTGACTGCCCTTTGGGTGGGGGCAGGGGGCCCTGCAGCCCGTCACAGGCTTCGCTGGCCCTGTTTAACCTTTCAGGGGAACTCCCTGGCCCCAGGGGCATCTGAGTCTCAGCGCCCATCCTGGGATTGCAGAATCACCGGCCATCAGAACAGGCAGGCCTAACAGTGGTCGTGCTCCGATAGGCTCCATTGTACTTAAGGAGAGACTGAGACCCAGCATGGATAAAATCAGCCAGCTGAGACTGGGGGAGACCTCAAGTTCACCTGCCTCTCTGCATGCTCTCAGGTCATGAGAGTACAAGCTCTTAGAGCCCAGAGGTCTCCTGTGCCATCTTCATTACTCTTCTGGCATTTTCTGCTCCCTCCTCCAGCTCCCTCTAAGGTGAGGAATGGGAATTTTTATTCGTGCAATTTGGCAACCCTAAGAAAGACCCAAAGTAACTGTGGCTTAATGAAAATAAAAGTTTACTTCTCTCTCACCTGCTGTTCACCTTTAAGTAGTTCGAGCTGGAAGGACTGCTCCCCCCACGCTGGAGACCAGGCTCCTTCCCTCTTGTTCTTATCGCCCCTGGAGCATCACATTCACTGGAAAGATATGCCATAGCTTCCCACCATGTCCAGAATCCAGCCATTGGGTAAGGGGGGCAGGGAAAGGAGAGTGCACCCTCTGGCTCAGATTGGCCATCTTTGATCACAGATCCCCCCTGGCACAAAGAGGTGGCGGAGCAGGTCAGGTCCATCCCAGCCACATGGGCTGATGGGGGTGGGATGGCTCCCCAAAGGAAACCGGAGTGCTCTTTCCAGAAGAAAATGAAGACCACGGATGTCCAGCAAATGGGCTCTGAAGGCCGAGGCCCCCAGCATGGCCACACCGAGGCCCGGCGGCTGTTTGCTTGTGGCATTTTGTACGGCGCTGTGCAGGAAGTAGTCGCTTGTGGTCCCAGCCAAAAGGGGAACTTGCTGTTCACTCAGGGAACTAAGACCAGCACAGCTAAAGTGATTAAGGAATGATTCAAAACAGAGGGAGCTTGAATTTAAAAGCAGAACCTGGACTCTCATCCTGTTCCCAATCAGAGGCTGTGAGGCTTTCCATCTCTTCCCCCCCTCCAGTGCTCGAAAAGCCAGAGCATCCCTTTGGCAGCTGCATTCTCCTGCGTCTTGTGGATGCATTAGTAATTCCCTAGAGGGCTAGAGCAGTGATGGCCGCCTCACTCGTATCCCTTCTTCCCCGTCCCTCCACCCCCGCAGCCTCTGACACTGTTTTTCCCCAGCTTGGATTTGGCCAATGCCAGGTGGCCAGGAGCCTTGTCTGTGGCCAGGAAGGGATTATTAGAAGGCTAAATCAGGAGTCCCCCGGGAGCTCACCGCACGCAGGTCATCTCTGACCCCTCTTTCTGTGCCTCACCCTCCGGCAGCTCAGCACCAATTTGAAACCCAACTCTAGGACCAGTTGGTTCCACAGCTCTATTGAGATATGATTCTCAGACCATAAATTCACCCTTTAAAAGTTTACAGTTCAGGAGTTTTTAGTACATTCATGCAGTGCTGCAACTCTCCATCTGATTCCAGAACACTTTGATCACCCCAAAAGGAAACCACCTACCCATCAGCGGTGACTCCCCATTTCCCACTCCACCCAGCTCTGGCAACAATTAATCTACTTTCTGTCTCTATGGAATTGTCTATTCTGAGCTTTTCATAGAAATGGAATAATATAGTATGTGGTCCTTTGTGACTGGATGCTCTTACTTGGCATAATGTTCTCAAGGTTCATCCATCGTGTAGAAGTAGCAGTACTTCTTTCCTTTTTATGGCAGCATAATATTCCCCTGTTTGGATAGACCGCATTTGTCTATCCATTTGATAGACAGAAGCTCCATTTCTGAGCTCTTATGATAATGCTGCTATAACATTTTGAGTGCATTTTTGGTGTAGACTTAAATTTTCAATGCTCTAAGTATGTACATGGGAAGGATGGGTGGCACTTATGCTACTTCAAGTACTGCCTGCCTGTTTTTCAAAACATATCATTTTAACTCTGACATTAGGTCTCTGACCCCTTTTGAGTTAATTTTTGTGTAAGGTGTATGAGTTCGTCATTCTTTGGCATGGGATTATCCGGTTGACCCAGCACCTTCGTTGAAAAGACGCTTCTTTCCCCCATTGAATTCTCTCAGCATCCTTGTTGAAAATCAGTTGACCAAACATCTACAGGTTTATTTGCACAGGATTCTCAGTTCTGTTCCATTGATCTGCGCGTCGGTCCTTAGGCCAGTACCACACAGTTTTGATTACTGTAGCTTTGTGGTGAGATTGGAAATGGGAGGGGTGCGTCCTCCAACTTCCTCCTTAGGACTAGTCTCAACCTTTATAACTGGCATCTCCATTGGTTTAATTTTTGTTATTTCCCTCAGAGCCTTTGCACTTGCTGTTCTCTCCACCAGAAAGCTCTTCTCCCAGTTTTCCACATCACTATCCCTTTGCTTTATTCCAAATGTCCCCTCATCAAATAGGGGGACCTTATCACCACCGGGTGAGTAAAATATGTAGTATCTATTGTCTGTCCCCCGCGTCCAGACCCACACTCTAGAACACAAGCTCTATGAAAGCAAATGCCGGGGCCAGGATCGAGACGCCTCGTGCACAAAATCTAAGTGGGTAATTCAGTAATCAAGATAAGTAATATTTTAGTTCAATATGTTAAAAATCAAAATCAAGTCTAAAGTATCCTAATGATACCCAAATTCTAAATCAAGACAGGCTGTTGCTTGATTGTTTTGCAACCCCACGTTGCAATGCCCCGGGCACGAGCACTCCCTGCAGTCCCTGAACCTTGGCCGCCGCATCTCTACTGAGCAGGTCTCTGCGCGTGGCCACCGGCGGGGCACAGGCTGGTCAGCCTTAGCCATGGTTTATGGCCTCTGTAGCTCTCATTAAGTTTTTCCGTTTGGGTCAGAATACGGGGGGACGTTTTGATAGGCTTATGCCCATTTTCCTTCTGTGTCAGGCTCCACAGCCGGCACTGCTCCACTTAGCATCCAGGGGCCTCACTCACTGCAGTTGCCCCGGGGTCTGGCGCACAGTAGGAGCTCGGGAAGTATTTGATGATGGCATGAGTGCTAGCAGGGAATGTTTTGACATAACAGGGAGAAATCGCAGCCCACATAGAGTGCATGAAATAATTTTTTTCACTATAATGCAATTCACTTTCTAGCTCAAGACTTCCACCTCCTGGGTCGCCCTTCCTCCTTCTCTGGATCCTATCACATTTCCAGGGGGCTCATGTACCCAGGAATTGGATGGGAGCCCTGGTCCCCAAGCCTCTGTCCACTCAGGACCCTGCACCACTTAGGGGTGCCCAGTTCCTGTCCCCAGGAGCCCTTTGGGCCTGGTGGCTCCTGGAATCTCAGGGACGCTTCCTGTGGCCTGTCACCTGGCCCTACCCCTGGCCTTCTCTCGGTTAGGTTTCGCTTCCCTGCATGGGCGGTGGAGTGCGGGGGCCTCTGAAGACCCTTCTCCGGGGCCCTCGGCCGGTGGGGAATCAGGTCAGGGAGTGAGTGCTCCCCCTCACCCCTGAGGCCAGCGAGTTCAGAGGCTGCTCCCACGTGAAGGGGAGGCCAGGGCAGAGGAGCTACGAGAGGCAGGCCCCACGGTCTTGTCGGAAGACGCAGCAGAGACTTCGAGGAACAAATGGGGACAGAAGGGAATTCGGGACGGCGGTCTCCATTGTCACGGTGACAGAGGATAACACAACAAAGAATCGTTCCACTAGGATGCCGGTAGTGGGCTCCACCGGGACACAGGCATTTATTTAGTTTATTCAACGACTATTTCTCAAGTACCCCTGTGTGCCAGGCACTGTTCTAGGCACTGGGGACGCAGCATGGGACAAGGCAGATTAAAGTCTCTCCCCTCATGGGGCAAAGGATGCTGACAGTAGACGAGATAAGTATGATCAAGTGATAAATGTAGAGAAACATTAAAGCATGGAAGGAGGAGGAGCAAACTAAATAATATAGGGGGTGGCGATTACGATTTGGGAAAAGGTAGTCAGGGAAGGAGCCCTTGGTCAGGGAAGCTTTCCTTGGGGAGAAGCTGAGTTTTACGTAAAGACCTGAAGGAAATGGAGGAGCAGATACCCGGCAGAAAAGCAGAAGGAACAGCGAAGGCAGGGGCCCGGGGGCGAACGTTTGCCTGGCGAGCTTGGGGGGCGGCGAGGAGGCGAGTGGGCGAGGGGCGAGCGATCACTCAGCAGGCTTTCACTCCGAGCTGGGGCTGTGGAGGTTTGGAGTAAAGGAAGGACGGGCTCTGAGTTTTAAAGGCTCCCTCTGGCTACATGGGGAAAGAGCAGCGGGGGACAGAAGCAGAGAGACCAGTGAGGAGGCTGGAAGATGGGCAGTGACAAGGGTAGCGGCCGGAGATATATATGTACATAAATCTATTGCATGCTGTATGGCGAGGGAGTCTGGATGTATTCTGAAGGCAGAACCAACCCCAGATCCAAGTGATTCCTTCCCCTCAGCCCAGAGCTCCCAAGATGCCCTCTGCTTCCTGTCCATGGTCTCCCTATGGACCCTTCAGGGGTCCAAATTCCTCTTGAACAAAGACCCCAACTTTTATTGCACCCTTGTGGTGTGCTAAGCTCTCTGCTCTGAGCTTGATCATTGTTCCAATTTGGATCTCAAATGCAGGGGGGGCGAGTTATTCATATCCTTCGTCCGCCCAAGGCCCCTTTCTTTTTCTTTTTCTTTTTTTTATATTTTTACTGACACATCTTCACACACATACAGTCCACACATGGTGTACAATCTGTGGCTCACAGTATCATCACATAATTGTGTAGTCATCACCACGATCATTTTCAGAACATTTGCATCACTCTAGAAAAAGAAATGAAAAGAGAAAAACCTCATACATCCCATGCCCCTTACCCTCCCTCTCGTTGACCACCAGTTTTTCCATCTACCCAATTTGTTTTACCCCCAAGGCCCCTTCCTTGCTTTAGGTAGGTACGAATGTGTGAGCCCGTTTGCACTGTCATCCCCTCCCCTCCTGCAGAGTTTAAGGTGTAGCCTCTTGCTTGTTCCTTGGAAAATGTGTTGTTGTTTTGTGTGCATGTGTTTCTGTACGGAAACGCCTTGTTTCAGTAGCTGTGCTGCTGCCCTGACTCACGCTTCTCACCAGGGCTGGTCTTGCCCCGCAGGGGATACCTGGCAGTGCCTGGAGACACATTGGGTTGTCACAGCTGGGCCAGGAGGGTGCTGCTGGCGCCGAGTGGGTAGGGACTGAGGCTGCTGCTAACCGCAGTGGGTGGACAGGCCCCAGCCAGAGAATCGTCCGGCCCCAGTGTCCAGAGAGCGGCAGTGAAGCCCACCCTCAGTGCCATCCTCAGTGCCGCCCTCAGTGCTGCTCAGAACCCTGGCCCCACACCTTTCTTATCTCTACTGGGCAGGGGGCAGCCAGGCCCCGCGCTCCCCTCCCCCACAAAACTGTGAGGAGTGTCCCTTATGGGCTGCCTGGAGCTCTTAATAACCTCTCTCCCATTTGATTCTCACCCCAAAGCTGTGGGCTCAGAGGCTTCTGCTACAGTCCTTGCGGGAGATGGCAGGACTGCCCAGTCACACGCTCAGGAGGGAGGGAAAGAGCTCGGCGCCCCTGCTCTTAGCCCCAGCTCCCCACAGCGCCCCAGGTGGCCTCGTGCAGGTCTTGAGATGGAATTGAGGCGGGGCAGCAGTGAGTCACGCTTGGCCGTGAGCTCTGAGGTCCGAGTGGCTCGTGGCTCTGTCCCCCGGCACTGTGCCTGGCACATGCGTGTGGCAGGTGTTTGCTGCACATACAGATAAATACCTAGCTCCCGGGAGGGGGTGTCCGTGCAGGTGAAGGCCAGTGCCGCCGAAAGGAGATGCCAGGGCCCTGGCCCTCAGGGGAACCCGTGTCCACATGCGTGTGAGCCGGGGCTGGCAGCTTCCCTCCAGGCCAAGGTGCGGTGTCGCCGGGGCTGGCCTCGCCCTGAACGTGGCCCCCACGAGGGTTCGGTAGACGCCGTGGAATGTGGACTTGGAACATGTGGCCGCTCCAGGCAGGGTTGTGCCGGGGACCCTGGCAGGTGGGCTTCCGGGGGCGGGGCCAGGAGGCGAGGCAGCCGGTGAGGGTCAGGGGGCCTCAGGCGGCCTCAGGGGGCCTGTGTGAGCTGAGCCCCCCCCCGCCCCCGGGCCCCTTCCGCGCCGGCGCCTGCAGGGCCAGGCCTGTCCCCCTCTGCAGCCACACCTGACCCCGCCCAAGACAGGTGTGGTCTGGACCCTCGGCGCTTCTCCAGACTCTACATCCATCGCCAGTATTTTCTAATCTGGATGTTTACATCAAAGTCTGGATGGCTGAGTTCTCTGGAAAAGCTGGATGGTCTGGCAACACCGGGCCTGGGTGTCCAAAGAGTGGCAGCTGGGAACTGTGAAGCGGAGCCCTTTAGGCACAGCGTGTGCCCACGGGTGCACCCTGCTTGGATGGCCTCCCCACCGCCCCATTGGGAAGGTGGGAGGGTGGGAACCCCGCCCTAGGGCTGCAGAGACGCCCACGCCCGCCACGGGAGACAGGTTTAGGGTGGCGACAGGTGAGGGCAGCGGCAGGTGAGGGCAGCAGCAGTTTGTCACGTAGTCACGCCCCAGAGGCTTCCTCCTGCCCCACGGGACCGCCCGTGGGTTCAGATGAGCAGCCCGAGCCCCCGGGGCTTAGTGACGCCCGGAAGGTGCCGAGCCCGGCTCTCGGGCTGGCTGGGACGACCCTGGGACAATGGTGGTGGCAGGTACTCTCTGCTCAGGGAGACAGGGGCTGGCTGGTCCTCGCCAGGTGGGCTGCCTGCTGGGGCTCTTAGCCACAGGTGGGGAACGGAACTTGCCCTTGGGCCCTTCGAGGCCCCCCCCAGTTTGCCACACATGCCGAGGCACACATCTACGAAGTCTTAGTTTTAAGTCTTGCACCCCACTGCCCTCCACCCCTCTTGAGCTGTGGTTACTGGAGCCGTGTCACTCATGTAGGGGGCTCCTGACCCCAAGGCATTGGAGTCTGTGTCCCACCAATGCCAGGTTGTACCCAGGTATGGGGGTCACCCTTCCCCCTCCCCTGTGGCTCCTCTGTGGGGACTCTGAGACCCGACGTCCCTAATGGGATTCCAAGATTTTTCACGTGCTTCCACCCATGTCTTTAGGATCCTCCAGGGAAAGCAGACTGTTTACTCCCCCAGGATCAGCTTTCTTGGAAATCCATTATCACATCCACTGAGTTGTGGGTTAAATCTGCCCCCCTCACCACCACCTTCCCCTCCTCCAAAAGAAAACTTCTTTTCTGACTGAATGGCCTGGGCCGGGAGGTTTGGGGTCTCCAGAATTTCACAGAGTGTAATGCTCTCGCCCTCGGTTGGGTCCCCTGGCAGCAGACCCTGAGGCAGGACCCTTGTGCAATACAGTCCGAAGAAGAACCCCCAGGTTTCTCCTTGGGGGGAGCACAAGGGACGGAGAGGAAGCCAGGCAAGGAGGTGGGGGTCTCACAAAGCCCCAGCCCCAGCCCGTAGGGGCTCTGGAACGCAGCCCACCTGCAGTCTGTCTGGCCTCCGAGGAGGGGAGCTGCCTTTCCTACCCCTGCACCAGAGAGTCCCCAGAGGCTGACCTCCCAGGGGCGCCTGAACCCCCAGGCACAGGACTGCAGGGGCCCAAGCAGAGTCCTCTGGGGAAAGTTTCAGCCTCCAGTCCTTAGAAGGGAAACCAGCGTAAGCTGAGGGATGGGTGTGCAGAACCAACAGGGGGGGGTGGTGGAGCACCATAGCACCCACCACTCCCTCCCCCATCCCTCCCCCCTTCATCCATCTCATTCATTCACACCTTCACTCATAAATATTTTGTGAATGCTTGTGTGTCCGGCCCTGTGCTGGGGGATGAGGGGTTAACAGTGAACACGACAGACAAGGTCTCACTCTCCTGTGCTCACATCCTAGCAGGAGGGGCAGGCAGATATGTAAACGAGTACTTGGGAATCCCTTTCCTTCCAGTGTCTGGGCAACTCTGCGCGGCTGCGGCCTCTCCAGCTGCATGTTGGAAATTTTCCCACTCGGTCACTGTGGTCCAGCTGTGTCTGACCTCCCAAGCCCTCATCTGGGTGTTTCTTTCCCACCTCAGGGCTTCTCTTAGGGTCACCACACCCTAGTACCAGACTTGGTGGACTCTGGAAGGAGCCTTGGCCCTGGGTTTCCTGGGCCCATTTGCTGTCGCTTTTTAAGCCTGACCTCTTAAGAATGGCGAGGAAAGCTTTGGGTCCCAGTGAGACGGGCTGGAGGGTCTTCCTGGCTGCATCTGCCCACACGTGAGGCCTGTGCTGCCCACCTCCAGGCCGCCTCGTCAGAGGATCCTTCAAAAAGGCAAATCAGGTCCCGTCCACTCTGTTAGAACTCTGCAGAGCTCCCCGCTGCTGCTCAAGAATCAGCCCTCTCAAGGCAGTCCACAGCCCAGCCGTGCACTGTCCCAGCTGCTCTCCTGTCCCTTCTCTGCACTCCAGCTACGCGGACACCTTCTAGTTATTCCAAAGCACCAAATCCCATCAGCTCCGGGCCCAGCATCGGCCGTAGTGGACCCTTGCAGAGTTCTTCGCTCTCCTCTGCCCGGTGGGAAACTGCAGCTTAGTTTTCGTGGCAGTTCAGAAATCGTCTCCTCTGGTCCCCTGTGCTGTGCCTGTGCAGCGCTTCAACCCATCCGTTATTTTCTCTCTAAGTGTCTCTCGAACCCCTCCCGTTCTCTCTGCGTCCACCCTCACCTCCTTTGTCCTGCCCACCTTCACCTCTGCTCTGAGAGGCCGCAGCAGCCTCCCTGCCTCCCCGCGGCCTCCCCCCTCCCCCCTCACTGAAATCCAAGGCTCAGGCCCACTTCCAGGGCACCCCCAGCCGAGAAGCATCTGGGGTCTGAGTGTCCACACGTCTTCACGCTTGGTTCTCCCGGGGCCTGGAAAGCCCTGCTGCGGGAGCCCAGGGGTGGCGTGAGCTCTGCCCGGTGTCCAGAGGGTGGGCCATGGGCCAGCAGGTGGGCATCCCCGGGGAGCTGAGCGGGTGGGAGTGCGGGACCCCTGCTCCTTGCCTGCCTGCCTGGACAGAAGTGGCATCTGCATTTTAATTTGGTCCCGTGATTCCTTCCCACGTTGTGTCCAGGAAGCCGGGCGTGAGCCTTGGGGTCCCTGGTCACCGCTCGGCTCGTGGGTCCCCTCCAGCCTCCTGGTGGGCCTGGGGAGAGACAGCCGGGCCAGGCCTGGGCCCCGCACGCCCCCTCGGCCAGCCGCAGGTACCCCCCACCCCCAGCCCAGTCCCCAGCGGGTGTTATTACGTGATTCCGGCTTGGATTCCGGAATCCGACCCCCGGCGCAGTGCCATCAGGATTCAATCAGTCCAGTTGGCGGGACGTGGCTGGGCCTGTCCTTTACTGCTCTACAAACTGAGAAGAAATTTAAAAAAAAAAAA
>PVIY010015406.1:0-15609 GCA_004026745.1 Myrmecophaga tridactyla | reverse complement strand
AAACACAGGCCAAAGTGCTTAAGGACATCTGTTTATTTTATTTCTTTAATGAGAAAACCTTCCCATTTCTCCCGAGCTCAGCTGTGTTTATTTACCTTTCGTCAGTCCTGTGTGCCAGGCACCGCGGACTTCCAAGGCCTGGTCCCGGCCCCCAGCGCCGAGATGGAGCGCAGCCCTGCCCAAGGAAAACAGAGTCCTTGGAACTCCATAAAATAGATTTTCAAAATAAATACTGCCTAATTCACTCGGTAGATGTGGATTAAGTCAAGATGAATATAATTTGGAAAGGATTTTCTGAGGAAGTCGGAGATTTCTTTTCCCCACTGGGGGTTAAACCTTGCATTTAAATCTCTCCCTCTCTTTCTCTCTCTCTTTTTTTTTTTTTTTTTTTTTTGTTTGCCTCCAGCTCTCTTTTCAGTTAAGTAAATGATATTTGGTCCTTGTGGCTAATAAAGAAATGATTACTTTGATTGGGCTACTCGCCCAGTGATTATTTTCTCTGCAGGACTAGGGGGGCAGAGGTGGCTTCATGAGCCGCTTCGTTGTGTCCAGTGAGCAGGAGAAAAACTCATCTACGGTTGTCTGCCCTGCGGGGGTGGACGAGGGAGAAGCTGGGAGTGTTTTGGAAGATTTTGTCGACCTGAGTGGCGTAGTTTGAGGGGTGGTGGACAGGGGCTGGTGGGTTTAATCCCTTAGGCAGGGCTTCCCTGACCTTAGGCAGTGCCTCCGGGCCAAGTGCTTATGCTTATGCATTCTGGATCATTAAAGGATTATTTCCAACATAAAATATCTATTTAGAGATGGTTTGGGGTTATTAGAAAGGTGTTCATTAGCAGAGACTTTGTTTGAAGTCCCGTGCTCTCGGCTGCATTGAGAGGGAACCGTTTCCTTCTAGAAAATGTCAACTTGGGTTCAGCTTTTAGAGCTAGTTAAGATTCCTGATTACTCCAAATTTTCCACTCACAAATTTAACAAACGCCAACTGCTCCTCTAGGCTTCTTTTGCCAACTTTTCCCCCATTTTCTTGCCCCACCTTTCGCTGAATGCTGAAGGGCATCTGAAGGGGAAAATGAATAAGAGGGATTTAAATCTCCCGTCCAAAACCTCCAGCAAATTGTCCTCTGGGTTAGCCTGAGACGCTCTTTTGTCCTCTGTAAATAGAGGGGCTGCTGCTCACAATGATAAGCGGTGAAAAAAAAATGCCAGGCGCCTGGCGAGCCTAAAGAATGGGGACAATTTTCCCTTTCACCTAACGAGCAGGTGAGAAGCTGTCTCCCCCAGCTCCCCACCTGCACTCTTCATGGTACTTATTTTCCAACAATAGGCTTCTCGAGCTCGTCCACAGAGCGCGGCGCGCCCGTGAGCCTTTGGTGGTGAGGGTGTCACAGGCTGAGTGGCAGGAAGGTGTCACCGCGGTCGAGGTTGGGGTTGACTTTGACAGGGAAATAGGAGGTGTCCCCCCGCCCACTTCCTCTGTGAGCGCACAGAGCTCTCCGGTGGAGGGCGAGGGGGCAGGTTCCCCCCGCACGCAGGAGTGTGAGGTCGCAGGGCCTCCTCGGGTGGCAGCGTTTTGTAGGTCCCTTAGCCCAGTCCTGGTCACTGCATTGGGTGCCGAGCTGAAAAGGAGGCCCCAGGTGGGGCAGCAGCTTCGTGCCCTGCGGCCACTGTGCTGCTTCTTTTGTCTTTTCCACTGTGGTATTTGCACCCAGGGACGATAAAACAAAGCCTTTTACCGGAAAAGAATTGAAATTGTTGTCTCACACTCATAGTGATTTTTTTGTCTTTAGCTTGGAAGAATTAATAATTCAGATTGTTGCTTCCTATCTTCACCTAATCATGTGGAACTGGCTGCTTTTAAACATCATCCCTAACTATTTTTTAGGCCCAGAAATTCCTTATGCATATACAAAATACTCTCCTCAACTGCAGAATTCACAGTAAAAATGATCTCCTGCAGTCCTCCCTGTGATTCATTTTGTCCTTCATAATAGTATATGCACATGATTTTCCTTCCAAGAACCCTGGGGGCATGCATTGAAGGGGCAAAGTCACTGCGAGGCTTGGGCTGGCTGCTAGTTCTGCTGTTAACTAGCTCTGCTAGCTCTACCAGCTCTACTAGCTGCTGGACAAGGAAACCACACCGGGCCTCATTTTTTCCGTCTGTAAAATGGAAATAAATGTGGAGCAAGATGGCGGGTCCAAGTGCCTGACACCAAATAAAACGATGGTAGTTCTCTTCTCTTCCCCTCCCCTGAATGTTTGTGCCCAGAAGAGAAATGGAGCCCTGGGCGTGTGCCCTTGATTTCCTTTGAAGTTTGGCTTGGTCACAACGAGTTATTGGTGGCCCTGGGTACCAGTCCACCAAGCCGGGTGGGAGGGTGGTGAGAAGACAGACCACAGCCAGGTGGAAGTTTGGCTTAGGACTTGGCCCTGCCAGTCCCTCACTCTGTGGCCTTGGACCAATCACCGGACATCCTCAGGTTACTTTCTTCTGTCCAGTGGAGTCTGGTCTGTCTGTCCCCTAGGGGTTGTTCTAAGGACGGGGTGAGCCAGTGTGTGTGAAGGTACTTTGAGTATTGGAAAGCTCCATAAACCCCTTGAAGCTCTCACCTCATTTTTGCCATCCCAGGATAAGCACAGATAAGAGATGTCTATGCGCATCCTCACTCCACCCGCCCAGGAGCACTCCAGCTGGGCGGAGCGTGGCGTGGGGTCCAGAGACCTGGGTGGAATCCCATCCCCACCGCTTCCCGGATCCAAGACTTACAACAAGTCCCTTTGGACACATGGCGGGGGGGCTCCGTTTTCTCCCTGTAAAATCAGAATAAACATGCCTTACCGCTGACCTCATAGGACCAGGCTGAGCATCTGGGATGTTTCCCAACGGGCGCTGGAGGTGCCATTGTTGGAACACAACTGGAGACAGTACAGCGATGAACCAAACACCAGGGGTTGTGTGTGTGTGTGTGTGTGTGTGTGTTGTGTTCTGTCTTCATCCTGCTTTGGTGTCAGGATAATTCTGGTCTCATATAATCAGTTAAGAAATATTTCCTCCTCTTCTCTTTTTTGGAAGAAATTGTAGAGAATTGATGCTAATTCTTCCTGCATTGGTTGGTGGCATTCTCCATCCCACCCAACCATCCGGGCCTTGAGATTTCTTTGGCGGGAGTGTTTGAACTATGAACTCAGTTTCTTTAATACTTGAAATTATTTCATCTTGGGTGAGTTTGGGTAGTTTGTGGTTTTTGAGGATTAATTCATTTCATTCATTGTCACATTTGTGCATATACAGCTGAAAATTAGGTGTTTATTTCTATGGTGACTTTCTGTTCGTAGTGTAAAACCTGTACCCAGGAGTCAGCTCTCACAGGGATGAAAAATGTAAAGCACCCTCCACGTGTACGGCACCAAATCAGGCTCATTCCATGTCTCTCCTTGGTTCTTAAGATGAACCCTACAAAATAGACACGGCACTTCTCATTCTACCAGGAAGGACACAGAGGTCCTGCCCAAGCTGAAAAGTCACAGAGAAGGGGTCATCCTGGACTGTCGACTTCTCAGGTCGGTTCTAAGTCCTCTGCCACCCCGGCTGACCCAGCCAACCACGACCCCCACCCGTCCCGCAGCCTGTCTTCACAGCTCTCCATCCAACCCCGTTTCCTTCCTGTGCCGATGTCATACTGTGGGGGGTCTGGCCCTCAGACCTATTTGTTTGGTTACATTTTTTAAAAAAAGCTTGCCAGCATTTAAAATCAGGGGATTTCACATAAAAATTTAAATTTCGGGGTTCTCCTAAAAAATCAGAAGGTCTGGCCTTGCTGCACCGTCTTCCCGCAGGGCACCCCTTGGCCGCCTCCTTTAAAGAGGGCGGGCAGGTATACTCCCAGTTCACCACCATCCCCACCACTCCCTGTCACACCCCTGACACTAAGGCCACACATCAGTTGTCATTAATATCTCACTTGCGCTGCTGTCTTTCAGTAAGAAAAGTTAAAACTAAAGTTAAATATTTCTTCTTTCAAAAGTCGGAAAGCCAAGCAAGGCCATGTTTCAGCTGGCTCACTCCTTTATCCCTGCTAAGTCTGTAGGTCTGGCTGTCTTTTGTGTCTCATCCACAGAATAAAATCCAAACTCCCTGGCCTGGCTCCCAGACCTTCCTGACCCAGCTCCTGCCATCCTCTCCTGCCTCATCTCTCACGACTCCAGACTTTGCACTTTGGGCTACAGCCGAGCAGTTCACCAACAAACTTCCCCACCTCCAGGGCTTTATCTTTGCTGCGGCCTCTGCTGCAACCCATTTACTTGGCCAGTATTTCAGCTTTCAGGTCTTATCTTAGATGTCTCCGCCTCCAGGAAGCTTTCCTTCACCATCCCTAGATTGAGTTAGGTGTACCTCCCAGGTATCCCCTTAGCACCCTGTTCTTGCCCCTACTGCAGCATTTATCACCTACTTCCTTAACCATCTCCCCAACTAGACTTTGTAGCTTCTCAAGTGCAGGTGTCATGACTACAACTTAGCTCTCTCAAATATCCCTACTCTCTAACACAGCACATTCTTTGTGCCCCATAGTTAGTTGTCAAAGTAAGTTTTTTGGTTACAAGTAAAAATCTAACTCAAGCTGGCTTAAGGAGAGAAGTGAAGTTATTGGGTCACATAACCAAAAAGCCCAGGGGGTGTATTGGCTGTCAGGCCTGGCTGGATCCAGGGCTCAAACTGTGTCAACAGAACTCAATCTCTCCCCATCTCTTCACTCTACTCTCTTCTGGGTTGGCTTCATTCTTTTCATCTGTGATGGCAAAGATGCCTCCAAGAAGCTCCAGGCCAACACCCTGTCAGCTCAGTAAAAACAGTGAAAAAAGGGTACGTCTTTCCTAATATCATTTTCCTTCTCTCTAAGGCAAAACTCTACTTAGCCTGGCTTAAACCATTCTGGCCAGACAGGGATCCCATGCCCTCGTGGAGCTGGGGGAAGGCAGGATCAGCCCTGTGTGGGCCACGTGGACTGAGAGTGATGAAATGCTGGTTCCCCAAAGGAAATCCAGGATATTATACCCAGAGGAAGGGGGGATGGTTGCTAGGCAAAAACAACAGGCTCCCTCTCCAGTATGTATATTAAAAGCCATGTGGCAGGGCGGGCCACGGTGGCTCAGCAGGTAAGAATGCTTGCCTGCTGTGCCCGAGGACCCAGGTTCAATTCCTGGTGCCTGCCCATGCAAAAAAAAAAAAAAAAAAGCCATGTGGCAGCCAAGAGCCTCCATGTACTGACCCAGCACATAGTAGGTGCTCAGTAAATATTTACAGTAGACGTGTAATCTTTTGGCCCCGTCACAGGGTCAGTGTGATTAGTCGTGGCCCTACGAGGTCTGGCTCCTCTTTCCTCCAGGCGCCCTTCTCCCAGTGCGCCTCCCTCCCTCCCTCTGCCCCAGCCACACGGGCCTCCTGCACAGCCCTCCGACCTGCTGGGACTGTCCTGCCCCAGGACCTCTGCACACTCTGCCCTGCTGCTGCTCCTCCTGCACAGCCCTCCGACCTGCCGGGACTGTCCTGCCCCAGGACCTCTGCACACTCTGCCCTGCTGCTGCTCCTCTAGACGTCCACGTTGCTCCTTCCCTCTCCTGCGAATGTGCTCAGATGCCACCTCCTCAGCAAGACGTCCCCGATCGTACAACTGCAGTGCCTCAGCACACGGCTTCCCCATCCCCTTCTTTGCTTCATTATTTTTCTGTAACATTTTTCACCTCCTTGTAGGACATATTGTTGTGCAGACTGCACATTGCCCACCTCCAGGGGGCACCACTTACGTGGGGGCCGTGTGGCTGGCGCCCCTGAGTTGTGCGGTGTGCCCGCCTGTGCGGTCACACACAGCAGCCCTGTGCGGTCGCACACAGCAGCCCTGCCATCAAGCACGCGACAGGTTTTGCCCTCACGGTTTGTTTCTTTGCGCTGTCTTGTCACTGCTGTCACCCTGCCCTCTCCAGTGCCTGCTGCACAGTGAACAGGGGACGCCCAGAAAGTGTGTGGAATGAATGAATGAACTGCTGTCACCCTCCTCCTTGGTGCTGCAGTGGGGGTGGGGCCGGGAGGGAAGGGGGGCCCTGTGTCCCCTACCTCAGGACTAGAAGCAACTCCAGGCAATGCCCTCTGGCTCCTTCTCGAACCCTCCAGGTGACAGCGTGTGCCGTGCCCTGAATGTTTCCACTTCGGAGGAAGGTGATTTTGCTGTTCAAAAGCGTTGCTTGTTCTCTCCTGCCCTCCTATCTTTTAGGTCCCCGGGCGTGGGTGACGGGCTCTTACCCTGTACCCTCACCCCCGACACCCGCTCATGCACCAGCATTGGCTCCTGCCAAAAGCCCTTGTTCTCCTGACCCTCAGAAGGAAACCTCTGGGCTGGGAGGTGACAGTGCAGGCAGCTGAAGTCGCATCCTCTAGGAGAGAGTGGCTCAGGGAGGAAGGGACGAGATGGGAGCCAGCCTGGCCTGGCGCTGAGCTCCAGTCCTTTCATGTAGCAGGTTGGAGACTCACTGAGCCCCAGGCCCTCATCTGTAGAATGGGTATAGGAATAGTAATACCGACCCCTCTGGGCTTTTGGTTGGAGGTGACGAGGCAGTGCCAGGAGGGTGGATATAAATCAGACATCTTCATGCTCCCTGGTTTCCAACTACACTTTGAATAAAGTTCAAACTCCACACCCTGGCTGAAAAGCGGGTGAATTATTTGATTCTCCCATGTGGCTCTCTCTTCCCTCTCGCCATTACTAATCCCGCCCCCACCCCCGCATGGGCCTTTGTTCCTCACGCCCCCTAAGCTTGTTCCTGCCTCAGGGCCTTTGCTCTGGCTATTCCTTCTGCCTGAAATGCTGTTCCCCCATAGCATCCCCTGGCTGTCTTCCACGTATCAGTCAGATCCTCGATCCGATTTCACTCCTCAGAGACGCCTTCCCCGACCACACTTCCTCTAGCGCCCTCCCTAAGACAGTCTCTCCCTCTCTCTCTCTCTCTCTCTCTCTCTGTGTCTCTCTCTCCTTGGGGCCCATCGTCCTGTTTCATTTGCGTCATAGCACTTGTCACCTGAAATTCAGTGTTTCTGGGTTTTCCGTGGCTCTCCACCTTCCCTGGAATGTGAGCTCCAGTGACAGGGACCTCCAGGGCCTGGGAGCAGGAGACCGTGGAGCACGTGCTCCAGAATAGGGGTTGGCACCCTCAGCGCGCGGGCCGAGGCGGCCTGCTGGGCCTCTTTCTAAATGGAGTGTTGTTGGGGTGCAGCCAGGCCTGTCTGCTCCACCTGGTCTGTCGCTGCTCTCGCACGGGATGGCGGAGCACATGGCAGCCCCCGTGGGCACTGGCCACACGTGTTTACTCGCCAGCCCTTTGCGGAAAACATTTGCTGGCTCTGGTGGAGAACACGGGTTCTGGACCCACATGGCTCAGGTTCAAAGCCAGCTCTACTCCCTCGCCCCTGTCTTCAGACGAGTCACTTCGCCTCCCGGGGCCTCAGCGGCCAGCTCGGTGGCGTGGTGACCTGGTGGCATGGTGGCCCAGCAGCATGGTGGCCTGGCAGCGTGGTGGCAGGGTGGCCCGGCGGCTTGGGCCTGGCAGCGTGGTGGCGGGGTGGCCCGGCGGCTTGGGCCTGGCAGCATGGTGGCGTGGTGGCCCGGCGGCTTGGTGGCCCAGCGGCAGTGCTGTCCCCACAGGGCGGGGAAGGGTTGAACGAGTTCTGCATGAGGGAGGCTCAGCGCTGCGCCCGTAGAAGCAGGATGTGGTCGTGGAAGGACGTGCCGTCTAGGGAAGGCGCTGCACATGGCTCTGCTGTGGACACCGGGGACACGCGTCGGTGGCAGGTCCGTGCTGGGCAGAGGCCCCCTGTGCATCCCGGCCGAGCCTCCTGGAGCGCCCTGGTCTCACGGTAGAGTTTTGGGTCCGGTACCTGAGCCCCGTGAGGCTGATGGACTTGACCGGGTTTGCCCAGCACCTTCCAGCACCTAAAGACCCTCATCCCGGGAAACCCCTCACCCGGGGCAGACGAGAAAGGCTGGTCGCCCTACTCCGCGTTCCCAGCTCCGAGTACCGCCTTATTTGTCACTTTATGCCTTTAAACTTACGTCCCAGTAAAATGCCCCATAAGACTCCAGCTAAAAGAACATTGTCAAAGGACAGAAAATCTGAGAGGCTGATTAGTCGCATAAAACCACAAAAGAGGGGCCACTTTAGACATTTCTGCTCATTCTCTTAAATCCCACCAGGATTTTACCTTTTGTCATCAGTTTGACTATTTTGTACTCAGGGATGAAGGGATTTGTCCACAGTCTTTTGGTAAACTTCTTGTTAGTACAGCGAGACCATTTGCTGATGCAAATTGGTTTTTTTTAATTTTTAACTTTACTATTTAAACATATGAATCAACCTATTTTTTCTTTACAACCATCATTTTCTTGTCTCCCTCTAACATTTTTTTTAAACAAGCTGATCTGTTTTCCAGGAGTTTCCAAGTAATTAAACCCAATTAAAACCATTAAATTCTTTCTTTTAATGACAACTTTATTATTAAAAGCTAACCACAAGGAGGAGATTTAACTGGCAAAGCTCTCCTTTGTGTGTTAATCCATCCCTAACCTCTGGCTGACACCTCCAAGAGATAAACCCCACAGAATAGGGAAGCTGGTTTAATGAATAGCTTCAATTAATACTTTTCTTCCTTGTGGCAGAGTAATTATTTGTTCAGCTTGTAAACAGCTACTTGGCAGCGATTTTTTAAAGGCCTGGTTGGCTTGGGTGGTGTGATGGCTTTGACTGGCTTGTGTGTTTTCTCTTTAAAAGAGAGCGAGCTCCATTCCAGAATAGGTGGAGAAGCATATTGTTCTGACGTTTGGAATGTCAGGGTAATTGACAGAGGAAAAGTGAGGCAAATGTATGCGGCGGGCTCCCTGTATATGTTAGAGTGGGCAAGTCTGCTCTTTGCAGCAGAAGTCTGCAAGCCTAGACAAGGTCCCCGCCAAGACACAAGCCCGGCTCGCCGGCTGTCTGGGTGCCGAGATAAGCAGGAAGGGCCTGGGACGGCAGGGTGCTCCGCCGAGCTCCCACCCCGCCTCTCCCCGGCTCTTCCCTCCAGGTGCAGCCGCCTGCGGAGAAGGGGCCGGCCTGGCACAGCTGCGGGTGTGGGAGCAGCTCTGGGAATTAGGATGGCCAGCCCGGGAGAGGTGCTTCATGTGAGTTGCACACCCATCTAAGACGCTCTCCATAGACTGGCTCTCACCTGCACTCCAGGTGGCAGGTGTGCACATACCCCCTCGCGCAGTGGAGGGAACAGGCGCCCGGGGGGAGGGTGTTAAGTGACTTGCCCAGCGCCACACACCTTCCAGAAGTCCATGGCTGAGTGCCCATCTGCAGCCGGGCAGTGTGGCCCCAGCGCATGTTCTTAGCCGTGACATGGGCTTTGGCACAGGACGTGGCACCCTCCCACTCACCTGGCAGCGAGGTTTCGCTTTTGTCCGGCTGGGGTTTTTTTTTCAGCTCATCATTTAGAAAGCTAGGTTCATTAATAAGTTTATCTACTCCATCATTACAAAGTTGGCTTGCTGACACCAAGGCCCAAGCCTTTGGATTATTTTAAAATCTTTTAGAGTGGTGGCTCTCAACTGGGGGTGACTTTGCCCCCCAGGGGACATTTGCGATGTCTGGAGACATTTTTTCATGGTCCTGATTGGCTGGACTCGGGGCAGGCGCTCCCGGCATCCATGGGTCGAGGCCAGGGAAGCTGCTCAGAATTCTGCAGGTGCAGGACAGCCCCCCAGCAAAGAAATAGCCCCAAGTGGCAGTTGTGCCCAGATAGAGAAACCCTGGCTTACAGAGCACTCAGACTTTTAGAGGCATTTTGTAGACACACAAAAAACAATATTAATGCACCCATCAGTCCCCCCCAAAAAACAGATCCAATTTTCTTTTTTAAAAAAAAAATGAACTTAGCGAGTTTGCTGACTATGGCACCAGTGTTCAGAAACACAGCTAAAGAGCTAAGATTTCTTCACACTCATTCTTGATGAAATGGCTAAAGCATGACTTCTATCTGAAGATTCCCCAAACCTCTACCTGTTTTACGGGTTTCCTTGAGAAAATGTCTCATGGGGCACATGGAGTTGGGCTAGTTAATGTCATCATCCAGGCAGTTTTGTGAGGAGAAAAGATTCAGAGACCTCCAGATGCTTCCTTGGAGCCACCCAGACGTTTCTCCTCTAGGAGTGCTCCCAGTACTGTTCCTGTGGGCAGTCTGGGGCGGCTCGGCCAGTCTCAGGATGTCAGGGTTCTGGGCTGTGGGTGACACAGCCCCAACCAGAGAACCACGATAAGGACGAAAAAGCAGCACCGGGAAACCTAGCTGTTATTCAGATGGGGTCTCTTTTTCTGCAAATTACTTTTGGAAACGTTGTATTTATTTGGTCCAATCGATCAATCTGAAGACTGCCCTAAGGTCTTCCCACAACATACCCCGGTTCAAGTCCTGTGACGACATCCTAGAAAGTGATGGACTACGAATCAGTAAGGAAACGGTGAGGGAGCAAAGCAAGGGCCCGAGCGCTTCTGGTCGCTGGAGCAGACATTTCCAGTCCCGGCCAGGGTGCCTGCTCGCGCCTGAGCCGCTCCAGGCTTTCATTCAGCAGAGAGGGACGGATTTCCCCCGTTACCTTCGCTTTTCCCTATCAGGGCCAGGAAATGAAAGGCACTTATGCACAGAGGCAATAAGGAGAGAGCCTTTCCTCACGCCGTGGGCCCCCTTTCCTCCTCCCAGAAGCACAGCAGTTATTAGAGAGGAAAGCCAGCCGGGGCCCTGGGCAGGAAGTGGGGCTGGTTTTTCAATGGCAAGTCCTGTCATTTCCCCCCCCTTTGGAAGTATAATTTAATTAAGTGGAAATTTTTTTTTAAAAATTTTAATCATAAATAAATAAATCATTTAGTTCCTTAAGAGTTGACATCAACCGTTTTCAAGTAGGCATTTGCACACACACACAAATTAAAATATGTATGATTGTAATCTGTTATAAGCTTTTTTCCCTGAATAAAGAATTTTATTTTTCTTTATTAGCTCCTGCTAATAACGCACATATTCAGTGGGTAAATGGGTTGAGATTTTGGGTACTTGAGTCGGTCCTGGGTTTGAATCCCGGCAGTGTGACCTTGGGCAAGTCCCTTCATCCCTGTGAGTCTTAATTTATCTGCCAAGCAGGGGCGGTTTACTCTGAGGCTGAAATGTGGCGATGAGCATAAAGCTGGACACCCTCGTGTGTTCGTTTAGCAGACACCTGCTGAGGGGGGCGTTCCAGGCGGTGTGGCCGGCACGTGGGTGACGGCAGTGGACAGACCCAGCGAGGTGGCAGCTCTCTTAGAGCTCGCCTCCTGGTTGGGGGAGATGCACCAAGAAACAAATTAAATAAGCTCATTTCAGGTAACTGTAAATGCTTCATTAATGTCAATCATAAATTAAAAACAGTAACAGGGTAATGGGATGCGGCGTGAATGGGAGGTCAGCATCTGGGCTGTTTTCTGTGAGGTGGTCAAAGAAGACCTTTCTGGAATTCGAAGCAGGAGAAAGGTCAGGATTGGGTCAGCCCCCTCAAGAGCCGAGAGGCACTGCCCTGACTCGTGGTACATGAGATGACTTACCCAAAAGAGCAGCGTTTTGCATTTTTGCAGTTACGTACTTATCTTCACGGTTACCTTCATTTATGGTGATTGGTGCAGGTTTTACATTTATGATCATAACACATTTCTTTCTAAACCAAATGCATTGAAGTTGAAATTTTAAAAGGGTAGGAAGCTAAAATTAAGGAAAATAGTATATTAATAATAGCATCGCTGCTCTGCAGCTTGACAGAACTTTTGAAAACTGCTGTGAGAAGGACTGTGGTTTAGAAAATACCAGACTCAATGATTGCATGAGCATTTCTAAGTGGGGAAGTTTTCTATTGGAAGGTTCTGGGCCGTGCTGCTTTTTGCTAATAACACCTGGGCTCTGGGTGTTTTTCCAAGACACATCACAAGTGGTATCCTGCAGGGGCCCTAGAAGGGGCCCACTCTTATTACCTGAAGAAACTGAGGCTCAGGGAGGGTGAACTCTCACCCAGGGCCATGTACCTGGGGAATCGTAGCCCTGGGACTTGAGCTTGGGCCTCAGTGACTCTGAGGTTGATACTCGCAACCGGTTGCTTCCTAGAGCCTCTTGCCTGTGGCCACTTTCATGCCCACCTTGGGAAAGACAGAGGAAATTTGGAGTGTCATCTGGGGGAGGCCATTTGCCCCATTAGGCAGTGACTACCTGAAGGGGACATGGTTACTCTCAGACCAGAGAATAACTTGGACCCTCCTTCAAGTGGCTTAAATCATCGTGGGGTTAAGGGAAGTAAGAGACACCATCAGAGGAGAAGACAGTCCATCATTTGGAGTGCTCCCTGGCAGAGCTCGGCCTCAGCTAAAATGTGCAGAGGTGCTGGAGCTCACCCACTGTCAGTGCTTGTGTGAGAAACACGCACTTCTGCACCGACATGGGACGGCTGCAATGCAGGCATGGATGGAACTTTCAAATACAAGTGCAGGATCTCCGTAAGGCTTGACATAGACTGTTTTCAAGCAGGCATTTGCACGCGCCCAAATAAAAATATATATGATTGCAACCTTCTGTAGGCAGATGAAACCCAATTCATATTAGTTTAAGCCAAAAAGGAAAATGTATTTGCTCATGTAACCAAAAAGTGGGATCGAGGTCCTCAGAGCTGTGTGCATTGTTGGGGGGCAGCTCTGCCTGTGTCGAGGTGAATGTGGCGGCCAGATCCCCACGCGCACGGCCCAGCCGGGCCACCGCTGTGGGGAAAAGGTGTTTTCTCCCAGTATTTGCAGCAAAAGTCCCGGGGCCGGTTCCCATTGGCTCAGGTTGGCCACGTGACCGCCCCTCAACCAACCACCACGGTCCTGGCCAGGTCTAGGTTAAGAGGTGACCTAGAAGGCCAGTAAGTGGTATTATTTTTGCTAAGATTTATTAACTGCTAATTTACGAGTCTCCACATTATCATACTGCTTCGTCTGTTAGCTGACTAGTGTTTTGTTTTTAATGTCTGGTAAAGACGGTCTCTAAATCTTTATAACAGGAATCCCAAATGAGATCCAGTAAGTGGCTCAGCTCAGGCAGAGACGGCAGATCCCGCAGAGGCCAGGTGGCTCTGGCTGCAGGGACGTTTGGCCAGGGGACAGCGCACCTCTTCTGGGCTGTGGCCTCAGACATTCCTCAGGCCAAAGAAGTGATAGCTGGCATCAGGTCATAGCCAGAGAACCGCGGAGGCTGCAGTCGGGTGAGACCTGAGTCCCAGCGCCCCCACCGCCGCTCACAGACCAAACGACCTCGTACAGTCGCGTGTAATCACAGTGATGGTGATACTAATTTGAATAGTCAGTGGCATCACGCTCACGTTGATTCAGCACTTACTCCGTTCTAGGCATGGTTTTAAGCTCTTCGCCGTCGTTAACCAGCTTTGTAAACTTTCTGACGCAGTCACGTAAATACATTTTACATCATGGCCCAGTACCTGCTCGTACCCTCCCACTGAATAGAGGTTCACCCATTATGTGTGTATGATGCACGCCCGATGTGGTGTCATCCACTCTAGGGATTGGCAAACTTTTCCTCTAAATGGATCATAAATACTCTAGGCTTTGGAGGTCATGCAATGTCCACAGCCACAGCTCAACCCCATCAGTGCAGCCCCAAAGTCATATTAGACAGTGAGTGAGTGAATGGGCATCACTGGGCTCCAGCAAAGCTTTCTTTACTAACACAGGCAGCGGGCCATCGTTTGCCAACCCCTGTCCTGTTTCTTCCATTTCCTTTCTCTTTTTAACACTGGTGATTAAACTGAACTTTGACTTAATTATACCCATGCTTTGAAAAACTCATGATAACTGTGTAAGGTAGGTATTATTATTAACCCCAGTTCACAGACAGAAACGGAGGTTTACAGAGAGTAAGTAACTTGGAGAAGGTCATCCAGCGAGTTAGAAATGGAGCTGGCCTTGATCTCCAGCAATCTGTGAGCCCACACTGTTAATTCCTACTCTGCAATAAAGCTTGGCTATTATCAGTAGTGTTATATTTTTAATTATTCGACCAGGGTTGTGAGAGAACCACACCAGGATATTCACAGGAACAGAAGCTGAACCATTTTCTGTTCTTTTCAGGATGAACTGGGGGCGTGTCTTGCTTTTGTCCACAGGGTTGCGATTCTGAATAAATAGCATAGAAATCTTACCTGTTTGAATCGAACCATTAGAACCATCTCCTACAAAGGCACACTGCATGCCTGCATGCTCAAAACTGAAAACTTGGAAAACACAGAAAAGGAAATTCTTTACCAAAGAGAATTCTGATTCATTAAAACAGCTTTTTTAGCAAAAACACTTCCCTGGGCCAGCCTACACCTGGGAGCTGGTAACCTTTGGGGGAGACGTTTCAATAGAAAACAACTGCTGTTTTCTATCCAACAACAGAATTGACCCTGAGTAACTTTTGCATTCAAAATCTGAAACCTCCAAAAATCCACATGCAGGTTTGGTTTCTTCATTCACGTTTGGTTAATTATCAGGTTAGTTTCGTTTTAGGAAAGACTTTCTCTTTTTACGCTCTCACCTCCTCCTGTCCATGCGGGAGATACCACCACGTGTCCTGAGATAACTGACTGATCCAGAGGGCAGACCTCTGTGGGTCGGCATCTGCGGGGGGAGGGGGGCCCCCCCGCCGTTCTCCTCTAATTAAGAGGCCTCCCCAAGAATGCATAGTAATTAGTTTGCAGAGCTGCGGCCGGCCCGGGGCACACCCCCAGCCCCCTCGGCAGCTTCCAAAGTGAACACGCGGCCTGGCTGGTTTGAAACCCAAGCCCTGAGGAGGCTGCAGGCCGTCGAGGCCGATGACAACCTCGGCAGCCCCGTGGTCTGATGTGTACCTGCCCTGGGAGACAGCCACCCGCCAACCGCTGTCATCAAACAAAGACGGCACTGCTTCCCCCAGCGCGGGCCCCCGAAGGCTGAGCGACAGACTGCAGCCTGTTTGGGGGGAAAAAAAACTCCCTTTTCCCAGCTCTGGGTTCTGGTTCAAAATGATAATTTTTAAAAAGCAATCCGTTTCTGCTGTTGCTTGTTTAAGAAATGAACCACTGATTTCTTTTTTTTTTTTTTTAATCCAAAGAGTATGTGATGATTAACAAGAATGGTTTTCATGTGAGTGGCACCTTAAAGGCTTTTGGAACATCCGATTTCGGGTGTCCTCGCTGGGTTTATGGAAGCAGGCTTGCGGGTGCTGGGAAGTGGACTGGGGGTGCGATTTTGGCAATAAACCACCCTTGTGGCACGCCCGGGGCTGGTGCTGACACACGTGCCGGCGCCCTCAGCGTCTGGGGCGGGGGTGACATCAGGCTGGGCTTGAAGGGGTCAGTGGCCTCTTATTAGCTGACAACCCCCCTAGGTTCGACCGGTCAGACAGAGGGTTCTCCCCCGTGTCCACCCCCAAAGCCACACAGGGGTCTGAAGCCCGCTGACCCGGCCGGGTGTTTATGGAGCCCGTTGGGGCGCTGCTGGCAG
>PVIY010015405.1:0-53942 GCA_004026745.1 Myrmecophaga tridactyla | reverse complement strand
ACAAAAGAGTAGAACATATGGAATAAAAATAAATAATAGGGGGAACAAATGTTAAAATAAATTTAGTTTGAAATGCTAATGATAAGTGAAAGCAAGGGGTAAGGTATGTATAATCTTTTTTTCTCTATTATCGTTTTATTTCTTTTTCTGATGTCTTTTTATTTCTTTTTCTAAATCGATGCAAATGTTCTAAGAAATGCTGAATATGCAACTATGTGATAATATTAAGAATTACTGACTGTATATGTAGAATGGAATGACATCTGAATGTTCTTTTGTTAAGTTTTTTTAATTAACAACAAAAAAAAGAATGTTCATAGCTTATCAGAACAGCCCAAAATACAAATTACACAAGCATCCACCAAGAAAAGAAGGATGTCGGTATGCACCTGCCTGCACACACACACACACACACACACACACACACACACAATGACATCCTACACAGAAATCAGAGAAAGAATGAATCGCAGCTCGTGGTGAATCGCACAAACACAGCATCAATAAGCACAGTCAACCACAAAAGGTGTTCACTGCATGCTCTCATCTTAAAAGCTGGGAAACAGGTAAAGCTCTTCTTTAGCATTGAGCCTCATGCCAGCGGTTGCCTTTGGACATATCAGTGCACTGGGAGTGGCGTGAGGGACTTCTAGATGATGGGAGTATTCCAGTCCTTGAGCTGGGTGTTGGTTACGCAGGTGTGTCCGCCTCAAGAAAATTCATTGAGCTCTGTCTTAGGATTTGCACACTTTTGGTATTTATGCTATGCGTCCATAAAATGCCTACAATGTTTATTCAGAACTATGTGGGCCAATTTTCCATAATTCTCTGAGAAAACATGCATTTCAGAAAAGGACATTGGGTAAACCAACTATATTTCTGATTTGTGGAAATTTCAGATGGTAAGAGAGAGTTGAGGCTCACATGCCAGTGATGCTAGCAGCGTCCACTTTCTCCACCTCCAGGCAAGTTGTGGGAAGAGGATTGCTTAACCTCTGTTCCACATGGGGGAAATCCTGATTCTTCCATCGTTATGAGCGCACGGGGGGCTTGTGTCACAGAGGATGTGCTTCAAGAATAGCATCACAAGTGGATATATCTCAAGAATGGGTCATATGTAGCAAAGCATTCTAACAATTATATTCCCATTTAATCTTTACACTGTCATGGGATAGTGTAGGTATTATGACACCCCCACCCCACCCCCAAGTTTCTGTTGAAGAAGCTGAGATTTGGAGAGGTTAAAGAGCAGGCCGGATTCTAAATGGAAGGTGATGGTTGTCTCCTTCAGTGCCTACTGCAACGTTATTTCTACTGTGTCAGATGAGAGAAAGTCAGCAGACATGGAGACTTAGAAAAATTGGATGGAGCAAATTCAATGGTGGAGAACATGGGAGTATGAGAGGGTTATTCAGAAAGTCTCTGTAAAGATCCTAAAAGACCTACATTGATATGGTGAATGTTGGTGATAAATTAGATCTGATGCACTGCCCAGGATGGACTGGAGCAGGAAAAGCAATGAATGCAAGGGGTTACATACATAAGAAGCGCTTCACTACAATGGAAGCTTGAATACATAAAGACCTGAATTGAGGGGGCTGGCAGAAAAAAGAAGTGGGTTAGAACAAGAAGGGAGAGTTGATGGGGCTGGATAGCTAATTGATGAAGGAAGCAAAAGATAAATCTTTAAAGAAGATCCCAAGGTTTAGAATTTACAATTTTACTAAAAAACAGTTATTTTGAAGAAAGAAATTGCCCCCTTCCCCTTCCAAAAAAAAAAAAAAAAGTAGTTGCCTCGTTCAATTGAGTTGGGGCTACTTAGAGAATAATTAAGGTTTCTCCCTAAGAATTCAAATGGAGACAAGGCATTATTGATTTTATTCTAAAATGTGGCACAGATGAATCATACAACTTCACAAAGCCACCTTAGTTTTATAGAAAGCTCAAAACTACAAATCAGGGGCATGGATTTCAGTCTTGATTCTGCCTTTAATAAGCTGTGTGATCTTGGGTGAACCACTGTAGGTCTCTGGGTCCCTCTGTTTGCATAAAACAAAATGAGTCAATCATCCTCAATGATTGTTAAGGACTTTTCCACCTCTAGAAGTCAATATATGGAAAGGACTTTGATTCATTGTTAACGTGTCAAATTTAACACTCTGCACAGCCTCGTACTGTTCTGCTCTGAAGTGTGGTTCCATCAATTAAATCAAGAGATATGTGTAGATAATGAGGCAGGGCAATTCTGCATCAGATTTGCATCGATTTCAAAATCGATTCGGTCTGGAGGAATGCAGTTCGAATAATTAATGCCAAGAGAAAGTGCTGAGTGAGGTTAGTTCAAATGAAGGCCAAGGTGGCGTTTCCTTATCCTTTGTTGGCCGCAGAAACCCTGGGACCCCACAAGCCCACTGCATTTGATAAGGCAAGCGAGGGAAGATGGAGCCCATACATGCCCCATGCTTCCTCTGAGCCCAACACAACAGAACAAGATATTAGAACTACGAGATGAGGTTCATGGACTGGGCTAAGGCAAAGATTCAAGTTCTAGGGTCTTAGGAAGAACATGCTGGAGACAGAACCAATACTTATTAAACGTTTACATAGATGAAGAGCTCATGTGCTATTTCTCGAGTCTCACAACAAACAATGAAAAGCTGGAATTATTATCATATTTTCAGAGATGGGAAAATAGGGTCAGGGAGGAATACATGAAAGGAATAGATTGAAAGTTCAGGTCCATGAGGCTCAAAAGTGCATGCTTTTTCAAACTTCCCAAACGCCCAGATGATAGCAGCATCTATCTCACTCTCTTGGCAACTGTTACTGGCAGTCTTTGACATTCTGTCAGAACAAATGAATGCTAAAAGCATGACTTCTCTGTTCATCTTAGAGTGCAAATAATCCTGCCTGGAAACTTGCAAAGAGGTAAAACACGTAACATACATTTAAAAGGCCATCTACTACTATTTGCACACTGATCTTCATGGCAGTATTATTCACAACTGCCAAAAGGTGGAAGTAACCCAAGTGCCCATCCACAGATGAATGGATACACCTAATGTGGTATATACACACAATGGAATATTATTCAGCAGTAAAAAAGGAATGCAGTTCGGATTCATACTACAAGTGGATGAACCTTGAAAACATCATGCTGAGTGAAATATGCCAAATGCAAAAGGACAAATATTGTATGATCTCATTGATATGAAATAATCAGAATATGCAAATAGAATATGCAAATTCCACAGTCAGAAATTAGCAGGGGCAGGGGTGGGGAGGGGGAATGGGGCATTAATGCTTAACTGGTACAAAGGTTCTATTTGGGACAATGGAAAAGATTTGGTAACAGATGGTGGTGATGGGAGCATAACATTGTGAATGGGATTTTCATGACTGTATTTTAAACCTGAAGTAGTTAAAATAGGAAATTTTATGTTGTATATATGCAAGCAGAATTAAAAAAAAAGATGTAAAACTGTGCAAAAAGTGAACCCTAGAGCAAACTATGGACTATAGGTAATAATAAAATCATAATAATAGTGTCTCATCTATTGTAACAAAGGTACCACACTAACACAAAATGTAATAATAGGGAAAACTGTGTTTGTGTCGAGGAGGGAGGGTTATGGGAGCTCTGTACTTTCTGCCTGATCTTTCTGAAAACCTACAACTGCTCTAATAAAAAAAATACCAAAGAAAAAAGAAAAGTCCCTGACTTGTAATTTACCTTGAGGAATCAATAAATCTGGCCCATGTTCCCATATATATTAGTCTATACAACCAAACAGAACTCATGTCTGTTTTGGAAGCCACCAGCAGCAGAAAAAGTCTAGGAAAAACATGTGCTTTTTCATGGCCTTAAAGTAATTCCTATGGGTCCCTGATGATATGTGCCTGGGAGCAGAGGAAACTGCTGTAAACTCCCCGTGCTGTCAGCCTGCCATCCCTTGGGCCCAGCCCCACTCACAGCAATATTTCTTGTCCTGCTGTCATTAGCTGAGACCCCACTCAAAACGTGACTTGTGAGTCTGGAAAGAGAGCTGCCTTTGGCTGTTGTTTGAGCTGGTGTCTGTGGGAGAGGAAGACTTATGGTTTTGAACTGCCTCCCACACTTGCTGACTCTGGTTGCACAATTCTCATCATCAAATCATCATCAAGATAAGTCACGCATCAGACTTAGAAGCTGGGATACTTCCCTGTGCTGTCTTATAGCTGACTCCTTCTAAAACTCTGAAGGAGAGCGTAAAGAAAGAGAAAGAAATGGTTTTGACTCTCACTAAAGATGCACCAGCTCTGCTTTGCCCAACATGCAATGAAGCCGATTTCAAGAGAGCAACGCAAACTTCCTTGTCGCTCTAGAGGAGGAGAGAAAAGTCAAAGGTTCCAGTTAATAATTTTGGGAAGCTGCATTAAAGCAAAGAGAATATATCTGTGTTTCAGCAAGACAGAAGAGCAGCTATGAAAGGGAAGGGACAAAAGTTATCTGGAATCAGATTCAAATAATAATCTTTCATATTTATGTAGGACTCTCTAGTTTCCCAAGCAATGCCACACATTATCTCATTCACTGAGTCTTAGAAAGACTAAAAAGAGACCAATATCTTTCTCAGGCAGATTTCTTGATCTTCTTCTAAATTCACATAATTGAGGAACTCATGTGTTCATTAGATTTAAAAAATAATTTCCAAGTCTGTAAACATTATCCCGAATTCTATTTTAAAAACGCATTTGGCTCTTGGGAATCAGTGTTCTGCTCCCAAAGTTCTATCAAAATATCCAAGAATATCCAGAAAAATTAAAAAATAAAAAACTAAAACTTTCGGACAACTTAATAATTGCTAAGACCATCAGTTTTAAGAAACCAACTAGAAAAAGGTAAAAACACATCATACGAGTCTCCAGTAGGTCTGCCCCTGAATTTAGTGTCTTTTTATGAGCTGAGCCAAAAAGTAATAACTATTCGTCTCCACTATGGTATAGAACTGCACACTTCGGAAGGGGGACTGCCTTAATTTTGCACCCTACATACCTCTCTTGCTTCCCCTAGTCCTGGCTCTTTGAAAGAAAGGAGAACTGAACTTCGAAAACTACTAGCAAATTTTTTAAGTTTGAGAATAAGGAAAATATTTCAGAGGTAATCATGCAGAGAAAGCTAGGCTGACAAATGAAGAAGGAAAAAGTTTGGTCTTCAGTAATAGATGCTCAAATTGAGTCAAGGACTCAAGTGAAAAATATCTTTCTACTCAGCTAAGTTCCATTTCATATGAAGTGGTATCAAAATGACATTTTCATATATGTGAGGATTCCAAAACCTTAGTACCCATGCTAACCATGGGGAAAAAAAAGACAAACAAGTTTGAAGGTTCAATTCCATTGAGCCTGAGACAGAGCAAAATTAAAAGCTCAAGAACGAAGTCCTTGTCTTAAAGAATTATTCTAAATCTTGTTATAAAATTGATTGTCAATAGTAGAATAAAATACAGAAGTAGAATATAGTTGAATAAGTCAGAACTTAAAATCTAAAAAATATTACCACCCTCAGAAGTGTGTGAATGTGTGTTTATGTGTATGGCAAAGGATCTGAAGAGTAGAACAGGATTGTCTTAAAGAGGGGGGTTCAAAAGTTGCTATTTCATTTTGGCTTTATCAGCACAGTGGTGCACCTGAAAACCTACAAGGAAACCACTAGGATGGGAAATGTGTAATTGGTTGATCTCCCATACACAGTGTATGAAGTTGAAAGAATGAATGTCATGTGATAATCACTCTACCAAGAGGCTTCCACATTTATCGTTGCCCACACATCCTAGGGCTGCATTTACAGGACTTAATACTTGTTCTCCGAATTGTGACCCTGAAGGGATGAGATGATGCCTGTGTTGTGTGTGCATGTGAGAGAAAAAGAGAGTGAGAGAGAGAGGGAGAGAGAAAGAAGGAGGAGGAAGAGGAGGAGGCGGAGAAAAAGAAGGAGAAGAAGAAAAGGAAAAAGAAAAAGGAGGAGGAGGGGGAGGAGAGAGTAGAGAGAGAGCATGCTTTTAGGGAGACAGAGAGGAAGAGACCAAAAGATTGGGAGAAAAAAATAAAAATCTGCTGGAGGAAAGGAAAGTGGGAAGACTGCGTTCTCCTAAGAAACAGTACTGAATGTTGTAACCAGAAGGAAGCTTAGAAATCCCCTCATTCAGCTTCTTCATAGCACAGATGTCAAAAGGTCCCTGGGACAGGAGATCTGGGCTCAATTCCTGGTCCACATACCCAAAATAAGGAAATAAGGTCCCTGGGAAGTGACTTTTCCAAGGCCATACAGTCAGATTAGATTCTAGGTCTCCTGACCCTGGGTTCTCTTCTTTCCATTTTATACTATTGTGCTTTAATTCTAGAAATGCCATGTGTCCAGGCTTGATCACTTTGAAGTTCTAAATCCCTGAAAAATAAGGTTCACTGTGGAGGGAAAATTCCCTTGTAGCATTTCTGCATTGCCATCTGAGGTGGGAAAGTTCTATTAAACGTGAGCCCTGATTAAAGTGAGAATTGGCTTTTCTCCAACCTTCTGGTTCTTTTAGCCATACTCTAAGGTAAATTATCTAAAAGGGGATGTGATGGTTAGGTTCCTGTGTCAGCTTGGCCAGGTAATGGTGGCCAGTTGTCTGGTCAAGCAAGCACTGGTCTAACTGTTACCATGAGGACATTTCATGGACTTAAATCATCACTAAGTTGATTGCATCTAAGCCTGATCACATCTACAATCAACTGAGGAGACTCCCTTCAGCAATGATTTTCAGTTGAAAGCCTTGAAAGTAGAAGTGATGATTTCAGCAGTTAGAAGAGAGAATTTCCATCTTTGCTGGCCAGCTTCTCCTAGGGAATTCATCAGAAATGATTGGGATTCCCAGCTTGCAGCCTGCCCTGTGGAATTTAGACTCGTGCATCCACACAGTTGCATGAGAAATTTCATAAAATTCCATACTATCTACAAATACCTCCTGTTGGTTCTGTTTCTCTAGAGAACCCTGACTAATGTAGGAGGAAAATATGGAGTTTTTAGTAAAAGTGGGCAGAGCACGGATCTCTCCCAGCTCAATGGTCCTTATTGAAGCCAACGCCCTCCTAAAGGCTCATTTTGCTCTGACAGGGGTTTTATATGATTAGTGCGAGGGGTGTGCTATGGGCTTCCGTGCTGCTGCTGGGAAGCTGCTTAGAACAGGGCCCTCTCATCAGCCTGGAATTATCAGGTCCTTGCATTTGTGCTGTTAGAGATAAGGAATAAAAACGTGCTCTCCTTGCCTAGAAATCCATAATCCAAGAGAATCAGGAAAGCTGAGAGACGGCCCTGATGAGGGCACGAGGAGGGTCTATCAAACAATCCTGACAGGTTCTTTGCGACATATTGGCAATAGAAAGTTTTTTGTTTGTTTGTTTGCTTGCTTCTTTTTTTTTTTTTTTCTGTTTGTTAGGTAGACACAGAGTAGATGCTAAATAAATAAGTCTTTTAAATTGGATACGGGGAAAGTGGTGTGAAGCCACAATTAGGACACTAATTGTCTTTGGGCTGGCTGGATATTCTTTCTAACATTTGTCATCTGCATTCTGTATGAGTATCTCAGCTTTCTTGCTACTGAATGGTAGAAAACAGCATGCATTCTGTCTCACTAACATCTAAGCTATGATAGCTCCTGTGAGAATTATATCACAAACCTCCAACATAAAGGTTTATATGAAATGAGGCAGCAGGCAAAACAAACTTGAGGGACGTCATCAATGGAGCGTACGTTATACATCATGCATCGGCGTAGCTTGATCCACGTCAACGCACGCAGGGGTAAACCTGTCACTCCAACAGGGACACAGGTTAAAGCACCAATTTGCCCTGAGGTCTAAGCAAGACCTTATACCCCAGCATAAGTCTCACAAGTTAGAAGATCCCATGGATCCCATAGGCACATGCAACTTTATTAAAGAAACCGTCACTCAAGTGCTAGTACAGTGCACCTCACAGCCCTCAACATCTGTTCCCAGGGCTAACGCTATTCAGCTCCCAGGGAAATGCTTCTGCAAACCTCTTGCCCTATGTCTTCAAGAAGCAATGTCTGAAAGCTAGGTAATTCAGGTGAATTGTGGTGGTGCCAGCATCAGAGACTGACATTGTTTCTGACTGGGGGTGTGTGGGAGGATTTGAGTGAGAGAAGCCTTTAGTTTATAGAAAGAGACAAATGCACGAACTTGTCAAATGCGTTGTATCAGATGACAGGACCCAAAATGTGAAAGGATCGTTTGCTAGAGGGCTCATTTCTCTGCTTCTCTTCCCAGTCCAACTCATGGTTCTGGAGTTGTTCACATATTACACAGTATTCTCAATCATTGCACAGAGAGGCTGGGATGGGTGGGCTCTGCAATATTAAGCTAATGATGTTAACTGTCAACTTGGATATAGGTGGGTCTAGGTGACACATGCAAAGCATGATACTTGTTCTCCACGGAGGTGACAAGATGGACACGAGAAGCTAGAATCGAGAATATTTTGAATTTTATTAAAAGGTATAAAGAAAGTTTTTTTTTTAATTAACGAAAATGAAATCTTAAAAAAAGTCTACTTTAAATAATTTTGCTTACTTTTTTTTTTTTTTTTTTTAAGTACATGGTCTGGGAATCTAACCCAGGTCTCCGGTATGGACTTTAAATAATTTTAATTTAAAATTTTGATATTGATTCATTGGTTTTTGATAGACAATGTGAAATACTTTAGAAGAAAAATAACTTTTGAAAACATGTGAAAATAAACACTTTTGTGGGTGGGCCACAGTGACTCAGCAGGCAGAGTTCTCACCTGCCATACCAGAGACCCAGGTTCAATTTCCGGTGTCTGTCCATGCAAAAAAAAAAACTTTCGTATTTTCACATTTGCTTAGTTATGTTTTTATCAGAATATACTCCTATCTTGAAGAAGTCCTTTAGATCAGGCATCGGTAAACTAGGTAAACTGCAGACCAAATCTGGCTCGCCATCTCTTTTCATAAGTAAAGTTTTATTGGAACACAGCCACATCCATTTGCTTCCATCTTGCCTATGGCTCTTTTTACTACGATAGCAGGATTGGGTAGCTGTGACAGAGACGGTATCGTCTGCAGAGCCTAGAACATTTTCTCTCTGGCCCTTTACAGGAAACAATAGCTAACACCTGTTTTAGATCATCACTGTCACTAGAACACCACTAATATAAAAATCTTGATAAGATCATTAGTATTTTGCTGAAATTAAGGTGCGAAAAATAAATCGCACTGAATAAATAGATAATAATTCATGATCTGAGTACTTCTTTATTTTACTGCTCATCCAAACACTGCTGGCCCATCAACAGCACACCCAGATGAGCAATAATTAAATTTAGTCATCTTTGATAATTTGCCAACTTTTTTTTGTTTTTGTTCTGTTTTGTTGTTACATGGGAATATTTTCAAAATAGGAGAATTAGAATGTATTTTGTTTAACAGTGTATTAGCTTGATCTATAACTTAAAATTTAGACACATGGTATGGGGGTCTCCATTTGTAGTCTTGTCCAGGACCCTGAAAATGTTGAGATTGGTCCCAAAGAAAGTGGGCCAGAGCTCATGGAAGTCATTTTAAAGAAAGGCAAGACAGAACAAGCTCTCTGTTCCAAATAAGCTGAAGGGCCCTCAGGAATTGAACTTTCCAAATAAAGGGATGTACTTGTACTATGAGACTCTAACACAGCGGAGAGTCACAATGCATTCTCCGACATCAGTTCTACCCATTGCTAATGCAAATAGCCCATGATCAAGCAGGCAAACCTCATCTTTCCACAGAGAAAAACCAAACATCATGGGCTCTAAGTTAAGACAACAGAGACTAGAACTGTTTCCTAATGGACCTTCTTTTTTTTTTTTTTTTGTATGCTGTATGGTGGGATAACATTTCATTCTTTTTTCATGTGAGTATCCCGTTATTGCAGCATCATTTGTTAAATTTTTGCTTGTTTGGTTGGTTTTTTGGGGGGGAAAGTGCATGGGCCAGGAATCGAACCGGTTTCTCCTGCAAGGTGAGAATTCTACCACTGAACTACCCTTGCAACTCCTAAACGGACCTTCTTAATTGAAAAAAAAAAATCACCTAAGTAAAACACGTCCATTTAGAAATATAGAAGATATAGAGAAACAGAAAATTCCTAAAAGTAAAAATCACCCACCCACCACTCTAGTGTAACATTTATTAAAATATGAATGTTAACTCTAGTCCATAGTTTGCAATGGGTACATTTTCCCCATGTATCCTTCTATAAAAAAAAAAAAGTAACATTTTAAAATATACCTCTCCAGACTATTCTATGCTGATGTTTATAACTTATTTATAAAGTGAGATCATCTTATACTCACACTATTCCAAACTGCCCTTGCACTTAGGAATAAATAGGAAACATCATTCCTGTCAGTACACACATACACATTTATTTCATTTTAAACGGCTGTGCAATATCCTAGTAAATGACTTGCCATAAAGTGTTTATAGATTCCTTTATTATTGGATACTTAGGTTGTTTCCAAAATTAAAGATTTTAATTCACGTGCTTTATTATTTCTTGAACTAAAAGAAAAGCATGTACACTTTTAAAGCTTTTTGATTCTTACTGCATACTTGCCTTCCATGAAGATATTTATATTTTGTCTAAATTGTAATAGATAATTTAAAGTATTTTAGTTCCATATCAAATATATTAAAATGTCTTCCCCATACTCACTTCAGCAGTACATATACTAAAATTGGAACGATACGGAGAAGATTAGCATGGTCCCTGAGTAAGGGTGACACGCAAATTGGTGAAGCGTTCCATATTTTTTATCTGCTGCGTGACAACTTGATTGGAAAAATCTAACTCAGCTTTTCGCCACTTAACTGTCAAGTAGACAAATCTTCACTTTTTAATGTTTGTTTTATATATTTGTCTAGTTTTGTGAAATAGATTTGAATAAAAATATTTTAAAGGAAAAAAAAATCTTCCCATTCACTCATTAAAACTTTGTACTATGATGTTGTAAAATTGCTGCCCAGAAATGTAGGGAAATGGCTTTTCATTATCCTAATGCTTATTTTTAAGTTAGTCAGCACTTCCCCAGATATTTATTAGGAATATGATTTGTAACATTTCCTGATTATTTTGTGTTTATTTTTATCTATTATTTTCTAACAGGATGTCTTTTTCTTAGATTTTAAGCATTCTCTTTATAGAGATGAGAGTCACCTGTTGTCCTTCTTTTTTTTTTTTTTTTTTTAATTTGCATATGGGCAGGAGGCACCAGGGATCGAACTCCAGACCTCCAGCACGGCAGGTTGGAGCTCTGCCTGCTGAGCCACGGCAGCCGCCCACCTGTTGTCCTTCTTGTAGCAAATATTGCAGTTTATCATTTCTCATTTCTTCTTTATTTATGGTGTTTTTGATATCAGACTTTTCAATTTTGATGTTTCAAAACCTACCAATATATTCCTTTATGACTACTGGTTTTCCTTTATAATATTTTCTTAGTAAGGTCTCTTTACTTTAATTTTAAATAAATAAATAACCATTGTTGGTTTTAATTTTTACATTTTAATTTTATTCATTTTGTAATGCATTTTGAATTATGGAGTGAGATTGAATTCTCAATACTTTTTTCTTTTAAAAGAATGAACAGTCAACTGTCTTTTCATCCAATATTGATATGCCATCTATACCATATATTAAATTACTATGTAAACCTCATTCTATGTACTAAGATTTTTTTTACTTCTGGTCTATGCTTATTTTAGCACCAGTAGCACACTATCAATTAATACAGCTTCAAAATATATCTCAATATCTAACATGAAAATTCCTATCTATTCTATTCATGAATATTTTTTATTGTATTGTTTTCTTTCCAAATGTCCGAAGAAGTACAAAGTATTTTTTAAAGTCCCCTTCTCTTTCTCATTTCCATTGGAATTGTGAGTTCATCAATGTATGGACAGATTCAGGAAGAAATGGCATTTTTACTAAATTTGAGGCTGTCGATCTAGGAGGACAATAGGACTTCATTTATATAAGTTTTCCTTTATGTTCCTTAGTAAAGCTTTTATTTTATTTTATATTTAAATTAACATAAAGAAAATATGACTTTTCTAGAATATGATTCTATGAAACTTACTATGTGTATAGATTTGAGTAACCTCTGCCAAAACCAGGATATAGACTAGCCCATCACTCCAATATCATGTTATTAGATAAAGCTTTGTAGCTTTAGCCTGCACCACCCAAACCCCTGACAAGACTGAGCTTTTCTCTGTCCCTGCATTTTGCCTTTGAGAATCGTGCATTCTCTGAGTGCATACATAGTTTCTTCCTTTTTGTTGCTGAGTCATATACACGGTACATGAATGGACCAGTGTGATTTATCCACTCACCTGCTAAAGGACATTTGGGTTGATTCCAGCTTTTAGTGATTATGAGTAGGATGGCTATAAACATTTAATATAGGTTTTTATATGAATTAAAAAAAATTTCTCTAGGATAAATACCAAGGAGTGGGATTGTTGGCTCATTTGATAAGTATATGTTTAACTTTATAAGAAACTCTAAACCATTTTGTGGCTGTGCCATTTTGCATTCCCACCCACAATTTATGAGGACTCCAACTGCTCCATATCCTTGCCAGCAAATGATATTATCAATATTTTTCATTTTAGCTGTTCTGACAGGTATATCACAATATCTCATAGTGGTTTTAATCGATGTATTCCTAATGGCTGATGAAATTGAACATCTCTTCGTGTGTTTTATCATCTCTTTGTTGAAATGTTTTATAAAAAAAATTTGCTCATTTTTTTTAATTGGGCGGTTTATTGAATTGGGCTGTTGAGTTTTAGGAGTTCTTTATATATTCTAAATACAGGTCTTCTGTTGGAGCTGTGATTTGGGAAATATTTCCCAACCTGCTGTTTATCTTTTTATTCTCTTAACAGTGTCTTTGGCTGAGCAAAATTTTAAATTATGATGGAGTCCAATTTATCAATTTATTTTATGAATTCTGCTTTTTAATATCATGTCTAAGGACTCTTTGCTCAAGGCCACAAAGCTTCAAATAAAGCTTTTTATAGGCATGTCCTACACACCTTTTGTTGAGATTATTATGAAAGACATTCTATTTTTGCTATTATGAAAGACATTCCCATTGGGAATGGGATCTTCATGTTTCGTTTTATGTAAACAGGCCCTAAGTTGAAGATGCAGAAATCATACTTCCTATTTGGTAAGCTTTATGAAATTCCCTTTCTTCCAATAAATTGAATAGATCTGTGCATTTACACAGAATCATGGTTAGGTAATACCAAATAAATTATGAGATATCTTTGTGGCAGATGATTCCATTTGCATGTATCTCATTATCTGAACCCTAAAATGCATGTGTCTCAGTATATTTTGGGGAATGGGGAGACAATCTAAAATGTAGAATGACAGAGATATGACAGAATCACTCTTCTGGCCATTTGCACACCTGTGATAAGGTAAGGACGAAAGACAAAGATGGGTGGGTCTAACCCCAAGCCCACAATATCTGCTCTAAGTATAGCTAAGTCTGACATAGTGCCAAGTTCTTATCAACGCAAGGCAGAGGTTCCTAACCTGAGTTCTAGAATGAATATCAGGAAGTAGTGAACTCACTGCGATTGTAAGAAAGACATAAATATGAGCATAGACGTACTTTTTTTGCTGCAGAAAAACATCTGGAATTTTATCAGACACTCTAAAAAAGACCATCCAGCCCATTTTGATAAAGCACACTCATATTCTCTCCACCCTCTCAATTCAAACATATCCAAGTCACTGCACATGTAGGCCCTCAATAAATGTTTATTTAATGAATGATCAAATAAATATTTAATTATTATTATATGGTGAGAATCTGGTTTGACCCGTTGTCTAAGATATTAACTTAATAAGCATTTATTGAGAGCGTACTTTAGCCAAGTGCTTTATATAAAAATGGAGCTTCGTGGATGGAGCTACTCTCAAAGCACTTACCATCTACTTCGTAGATCAATACAATGACAAATACATTTCAATGGAACAATTACTATAATGGGAGTGCTTGCAGCATTCAGAAAAGGAGTGCCAGAATTTCGGGAAGCCTTCACAAACACAGTAGTGCATGAATGAAGACTAGAAGATGAGTAGAGATTTAGGTGGCCTCCAACACAGGTTAATTGCAGGACCTATGAAATTGAGGTATTGCAAAGGGACAGGTGCATTCACTTTTTACCGTGGAGTTTCACTATCACTTGTCAAGGGTCAAATTAAGGAGGGAGGAAGATTCTAGAAAGAACATTATGTTTGAAGACACGGAGGTGTGGGAGACTGTGGCCCGTTCAGGAACTACACACAGCTAGCTCAGTCTTGCTGAAGTGTAAAGTATGGGAGATCCCACAGTCCCACTTCTACAAGTTTAATTTGTAGAAATACCAGTGTGAACTCAAAAATATTTATATAAAAGTGTGTTCCATGCAACACTGCTTCCTGTTCCCAGATCAGGAAACAACTTAAAAGTCCATCATTAGGGGACCAGCTGAAAAATTCTGTTATATCCATATAATGGGATATATTGTAATACTAAAAAGATTGAATTACTTTTGTTTCAACTGACATAGAAATGTTGTCGAAACATTATTATAGTACAAAATAAGCCATAAAATAACAAATATTATCTCATAAAAACAGGCAATAACATATTTGTGTACTGAAATGAAAATAATGATCTTGAATCCCCCTAACTTGTAAACACATGGACTAAAATTAGAATGCGAACAAACTGGGGGAAAAATCCAAAGCTTGAAAACATGTTGGCCATAAAATAGAATGTAAACAAATGTTCTCGTAATAAGTGGTAATAAGTGGTAAACAGATGTTTGTGCAGGGAAATGATATGGTCTGGCTTAATGCCAGCTAGATGGGCACTTCTTATAAGAATCCAGTGCAGACACTGCCTTGTGAGCATCAGATTTAGGCGGGTCGACATGAGGTCTCTGACTCCCACTGTAATGCTTGGGCTGCAAGATTTGCCGCCATTCTCGTTGACATCCTGTCACCAGACCAGTGCCTCCCGCCATCGGCTTTAGATCCTCTACCAACACCATGGCAGACCTGCCTTCTGAGTCTGCTCATTAAAAGGCACTGCAGCTCTTGGGCTACGGGACTTCACAGACTCTGACATTTTCCTACCTTTATATGTATCATATGCCTTGACTTGGTTATTGTGCGTGGGACATATTGGAAGCTGCAATTGAGCAAATACATTGCATTTGTCATTCAAACTGTAGTCAGGTGGAAGCTACTACTTTCCATTTGGTTCTACTTTCAATTTGTTACAACTACTACATTGATGTGACAAAGGGACAGTGTGTGTGTATAAGAACATACTTCTGCGATGGTAGATTGGGTGTGTGTATGGCTTCAATTCTTCATCTTTCCTTTTATCCCTGCTTTTTGCGTTGGACTTTGTAGCTTTTCCATCATAAGTGGTATTTATTTTCCCACCCCTTAATTCTGTGTTCATCTCTGTGACTTGCTTTGAGCCAATGCAATGTTTAGCAATAGTGATGCAAGTAATGATGCCTTGTGTCACATGGCGAGCTCTCTCCTTGTGTCTGCTTCTCTGGTTTCTGCTGACTTCTAGCTTCACCCTGTGGCCTTTTCTTTATAAAGTCGCCAGTGACATGGAGTAATACCACCCTCATTTTGTTGGGCCACACCTTAAATAAAAATAACATCTTTAAGAGATCCTATTTATAATGGACTCACACCCACAGGAATGCAAATTGGGATTAAGAACTTGTCGAAATTGGGATACATCATTGGAGTTCCACACCATCCTAGGGCAGCTTCAGCCAGCTGAGTCCCCAGACATGTGCGCCAACTCTGTCAAGATCAGCAGAGCCATCTGGTTGACCCACAGCAGTCCACAAGCATGGACAAGGTCAGCTGAGATCCCAAGCCTCCCTGGGTCAGCTGAATCTCACAGACTTGTAAACTAAGTAACTGTTGTTGTGTCTCTCTGAGATCTTGTGGTCATGTTATGTAGCATTATTTTGGCCATAGATGACTACTATATCATTTTTGTATGTGAGGTTGATGAACCAAAAATCTGGAAAGAGGCACACCAAGCTGTAACAGTGATTACCAGTTGGAACTATGGGTCTCTACTGTCCTTCCAAACACCAGAGCATTACTGAACCTTCTAGGAAATAGAAATCACTACTTCCGCCTTGATCCATTTTCTTTTCTTGGTCTTAAAATCCCAACTATAGGTCAAATAAGAAAGTAGGTCCAAATCCCAGTAGGTTGCTTGGGATCTTAAAATTAAATCTGAGCAGTTACAACAGTGACTTTGACAAAGTTTTAGAATAGTTGTCTTTTATTCTTGTGTGTTACGTTGATGGGCTGAACACCGGTGAAAGAGCCACTTAACTTCTCAAACTCATTTTTCCTTTGTAAAGACAGAAGTGGCTCCTGCTGGGGGAAGGGCCATAGAGATAATGATTGTGTTTATCGTGAATAAGAAAAGCCATGGTGAAACTGTTAAAAAGACTGGAAATGCTATACAAATGTATTGTAAGCTGAAATTGCTCAGAATGGTGATGATGATGAGGCAGAGGAGGACGTAAAAGAGTTTATTTTTAGCTACAACATAGCCAACTGCCATGAGCGTCCTTGAGTTGATGTGGTTTGGCATTTCAGATGATTGAAATAACTGAGCTACTTTATACCTAACTTGATACTGGCCTGTGCAATTATTTCATTCATTCATGCTATTATTTAACTCTTCACCAAATTTAGAAAAAAAGGTCAATTACAAATTATTATTGATTTTGGCTGTGTTATTCCTCCCACATTAAGCTTCAACAAACACTGTTCACTGGCTGGAAAGCATTTTTTTAAAGCTGCATAAATTAAAAAGACCAGAGGATCATGCCTGGGAATTAAGCACAGAACTTATTAGCATTAGTAGGATGGAAAAACACCATGACTATGGTTAGACTTGAAGACCAGAAGTACCTGGCTCCACCTCTGAATTTCTATGTGACTCATAATTGTCTGTGTCTCTCTGTGTCCCAGTCTCCTCTTCAATTTTATAGAAATAATCAAGGTACCCTTGCTATAGAAAGCAATTTCATTCACTTGCTATCACCTTGCTACTTTTACTCTCAAATCTGCAAAGAACCTGGCCAAAGAGCAATGCAGAACTGGTATATGATTTGAACCTTCCATATCTCTTATAACCAAACCCTTATATGTACCAAGAAAAAGCTAGTACTTACATATTTACTTTGCTTTTTCCAGTGTGCTTTTATTTTCTTATGTTTCCTTGAAAGATGATATAAAACAGGAACTGCTGTTCTGCATTTAAGACAGTTCCAACATTATTCAATCCTTTGAAATTCATAGTAATGATGGGAAACAAGCCTTTAGAGATCATACCAGTCCAAAAATGCATTTACATAATAAAGGAGCAAGGCCAGGAGACAAAAAGCCCCTTGCACAATGTTATACCAAGCAAATGGGAACAAACACCTCTGCCCTCCAGTCCAGGAAAAACCTGAAAATCTTTCCCAACCAGTGTATGCCTGAGGAACCAACCCGTAGTGGTTTACAGCGAACAATGCAGAAGAATATGTAAAATATCTTCGTTTAAGAAAACAAACACACACATTGCTTATTCTTAAGAAAATTACTAAGAACATCCCTGTAGAGAGAGTTTGATGAGAGCTTGGGGTGATGTACTCAAACCTTCCAACCAAAAGAAGCCCCGTGTACTCCGTTCCAAATTCTCTCCAGTTCACATGTGTTCTGTTGGGCTCTTCCTGCTCTTTCTTTCAATTGGCAGCAGCTGTCTGTGGTGGCCAATCTCCCAACCTCATGCTTCTGAGTTTAATCACAACTCACTTCTTGGCCAGATTGGTTTACAGACTACATTATAGGTGCCTCCACTTTGTGCTCTGCTCTCAGATTCTTTGCTAATCACCTATTTCCTTTGAGGGGCACAAAAACTGCATTAGCTTCCCTGCCCCAGTAGGCAGGATGTTCTTGATCTTGGGAAAAGAAGTAATTAGCCTGATGGGGAATAAACTGCCATCTCAGCACTTTTTCCACCACTGGGTTTTGAAATCACAGAGGCCCAGGCAAGTCAGAAAGAGGTTGGGTACTTTTGGGTCTCAATGCCCCACTAATCCCAAATACCAACTACTGGCATCCAAAGCTCATTAGTTCTAACCCAACACTGCTAATCATTCCAAGTGCTGAATCAGCGTTCAGAGACAGTTGGTGAGGCATTCATTAACATTCTCACCTCAAAGTGCCCTCTGTGGGGTTGGAGACCCCATAGAGTCTCGCCAGCTGACATCAGCTTGAAGAAAGTGTACTCCAAGCTCTGCCAATAAAGAAAAATGGACCTCCTTTGTGGGTTCCACAAGATCAGGGTTTCCTTTAGATGAAGGCTTCCCAGCCTCAGCATTACCAATATGTGGGGCTGGATAATCCTTTGCATGAGGAGCTGTTCTGTGCCTTGTAGAATCTGAGCAGCATCCCTGGCTTCTATCCACTGGATGCTAGTAGCACTCCCCTCTCCCCCAGGACATGGCAACGATAAATGTCCCTCTGGGGACAAAATCATCCTCTGATGAGAATCACTGCTATACAAGATTGCAACTGGCATTTTAAAAAGTAGAATATAGGAGACGAGAGGATAGACAATAACAGACTGCATGGAATAGGAGAAAGTATGGTTTCATGTACATTCATTTCCGATCGATTTGTTAACTTGGATGTATGTGCTTGTGAATAATGTAGATCTTGGTTGAAAAAAAAGAATGTTGATTCTCAAAAAAATCAATTATTTATCTGTGTATTGCTAAGAAATGAACATTAGTCTCACACTTAGAAATGTGTCGCTCAAGCTATCGCATGCTTTAGTTTGGTGGTTTTCAATGCAAATGGTTTTCTTTCAACAACGAATGGGTACTTTGCTTTCTACTTTATTAAGACAATATTGGTGAGTTATGTATTCCCTAGATGATTCAAAATGAGCAAATCAGAACATCACGGGTTATCTAGCAGATTACCAAGTCTTAATGATGTGCCGAAGAAAACAGCAAAAGTGTGTGTAGTTAAACCCTTCCATCTCAGGGTTTATCATTTATTTCAGAAGATAGCCACAAAACCATGTCTATTAAGGCTCCCTCTACAGACAGACCGCAGATGATAAGGTGGTAAAAGTTTGCCAAGGCTGCTATGACAAATATACCGGTTGGCTTAAACAATAGGAATTGATGGTCTCACAGTTTTCAAGGCTGGACATCCAAATTCAAGGTGTTGACAAGGCCACGCTTTCTCCCAGTGTCTACAATATTCTGGGGCTGACTTCATATAATCCTTGGGGATCTTTGGCTTGCATTTCTGCCTCCATCACATGGTGATCTGCTCATTCTCTGACTTATTCTGGGTTCTGGCTTCTGCTTCCATAACCAATTTCCTTTGCTTATAAGGACTTTGGTCATATTGGATTAAGAACCACACTCATTCGGTTTGGGCACATCTTCACTAATCATAGCATTTTCAAAGGTTCTATTTACAAATAGGTTCACACCCACAGGACAGATGTCAGGACCTGAAAATGCCTTTTGGGGGGGGTCATGATTCAATCCCCAACAGATGGCAAATAGCGAGCCACAAGAAATGGTGTCTGCTCTCAGGTACCAGGAAAGAACACAGGATGCGAACACATTAAACCTTAAATGTGGACATAATGGTAAAATAATATTTAACAATACCAAAACTGTTCAAATCAAGCTTCATGGGCAAGAAAAATTTTAAAAAAGTAAGAAGAATATGACATTGCCAGATCGGGCCATATTATGTTTGTGGGGATATAGAACAGAGAAGTTAAGTTTTGTAGACAGAAGTGGAGCAGGAAATCAAGCTGAAAGATATGGTCATTAAAACCAGTGGAAGGGTGGGAAAATTTGAAATGCTAAGTGCTTGGAAATGAAACAAAAATAGGTCAAGTTAGGAATAAGAAACAGGAGGTCTGGTTAAAAATGAGAAGTACAGTAAAAATCAAACAACAAACAAACTAAGACGTTCACAAAAGAGGGGACGAAATACATCCCAAGAGTAAAGCATTTAAGAGTCCACAATCAAGCAAAAAAACCTAGAGAAGTTCTTTTCTGTTTTTCTCATAAGCATTTCCTTTCTAGAAAAAAAAAAAAAAAAAGGAATTTCAAGACCTGATCATGTAGTTGTGGGAAAATTGGGTGAGATAGTAAGGAAAAGATTCAGAATGCAGCAGGTCTAATTAATTTCTTGAGAAGGAAACAGGATTGGTTAACTGAGACAAAGGAAATATATCAATTGGTGGGACAAAGCCTGGACCGTGGGAAAACCACATGGCATAAAATCAGGACGAAAGGTCTGTGAAGAAGGAGGGTATTGTCATATGGAAGAAAACATCAAGGGAATGCAGGAAAATGTTTCATGAAATGGTCATGCTCAGCATATCAAGTGCTGTAAAGACACAGAGAAGATGGTGGCAATAGGACCCATAGTTGCTGCCCATGGAAAGGACAATTCTCCAGAATCTGTTCCCTCCATGTGAGGCAGGTTTTATTAGCGCTACAGATAACAGAAGAAGAGTTGGTTCTACGTGGAAAAATCTTTAACAGATTTCTCTCAATATATTTTTTTCTTTTTGTTATGTTGCATGGTGGGGGTCACATTTCATTCTTTTTCCATGTGAGTATCCCACTATTGCACCACCATTTGTTGATTTTTTGCGGGGGGGGGAGTGCAGGGGGAGAAGTGCATGTGTAAGGCGCTGAACCTGGGTCTCCCGCATGGCAGGTGAGATTTCTACCATGGAACTACCCTTGCACCCCCTTCTCTCAGTAAGTTTTGCAGTCTTTTATTTGTTTGCTTTGAATTTAATTTGGATTCTCTCTTTCAACAACTGATATCGCATTTATTTTCAATAGCCAATTTAGGTGATTTGTGTCTTCCTACATATAAAAATTTATTTAAATATGCTTAAATTAATTAGAGATGTAAAGTGCATGTTTTCCAATAACCTTGATATTTTTTGGTCATATACATTCTCTTTTTTTTTTCCTTCTGTTTTTCGGATTTGAATGTTCATTCTACTTGTTTTCATTTTTACTAGCATATTATTAGTATATACAGGGTATGAATTCATCCTATTTACATCACTGTATCAAATATAGTAGGTGTGTAGTATTCTCATTTTTGCTATTATCAAAAATTGCCTTAAAATAGATTTGCTTTCTTTTTTAATTCAAGAATTTTAAAAGAAAAGCATTTTAACCTCCTAGTGGTTTTATTAATTTTACTTTTCCTTCTGTTATTATTTTTCACAGTAGTGGTCAGGGTATGAGTTTAATAATAGTCAAACTCTTAGGAATTAATGATTTTTCATAAACATATTTAAAAAACAGTCCACAGACTTTAAAAATATTTCTACCTTCTGAATGTAGGCTAGGTCACCTTCTGATACATTTGAATTAAAGCTAATTTTATTTTGAGAATTCTGTGTTTATTTGTATTTTTCCAAATGCTCTGACAAAGACTAAAATGGGTGTATTAAAATATTCTACAGTACTGTGGTATTTTAAAAAATCTCTGCTTCCTCTGTGGATTGTAAATATGTAAATTTTCTGGTTTTCAGATTAAACTGTAATAATGTAAGATATTAATATTAGAGCAGTGAAGGGAACATAGGACCTCCCTGTTCATTGCTTTGCAATTTACTATGAATCTGTAATTACTTCAATATAATCAATTAAAGACCAAAAACATAAAAAAAACTCTACATCTCTAACAGCTTTTCCTTAATATATTTTGAAGTTAAATGTTTATGTCCCTTTGGCACATAAAAGTTCATGAATATTAAGCTATAGATTGGACCTATGATTACTAAAAATGGATCTTTTGGGTGGCCATGGTGGCTCAGTGGCAGAGTTCTTGCCTGCTGTGCTGGAGAACCAGGTTCAATTCCTGGTGCCTGCCCATGCAAAGAAAAAAAAAAATGATCTTTTGTTCTACTTACAATATTTTACTTTGCATTTTACCTTGTCTGATGCTAACTTTGCCACTCCAGCTTGCTTACTTTACTTTTCTTTCTTTTCCCTCTTTCTCGTTGTGTGTTTGCATGTGCGTGCAGGCTTGCATCAGCCTCAACTTTTCTTTTTACTTTTAAACATTATCTTATTTTTTTCAAGATGTTTCTTTAGCTAACAAATGACTTTGTCACACTGTTATTTCCTTTTTGTCTATCAGAGTTCTTTTTCTCTTCTTTATTAGAGAAGTTTCGGGTTTTCAGAATAATTATTCATTAAATACAGTACTTCCATATACCACATTGTTGTTAATGTTATTAACACTTTGTATTGATGTAGAACATTTATTATAATTGGTAATAGTACATTTTGTATTATTGTACTATTAACTATAGTCCATGGTTTAATTTAGGGTTCACTGTATAGTACAGTTCCGTGGATTTTAAAAAAATTTATTCTGTTACTATATATACAATCTAATAGTAATTCTTTTTTTTTTTTTTTGGCATAGGCAGGCACCAGGAATTGAACCTGGGTCTCCGGCATGGCAGGCGAGAATTCTGCCCCTAAGCCACTGTGGCCCAACCTAACTCATTTTTAATACATAATTTTAGTGCATTCGTTTTTATTGTGATACCTTAACTTTCTTTACCTTAGCACTTGAAACAATTTGGGTGGTTACAGAATTCTTAAGTCACAAAATTTCCCCCTCAAAACAATGCAATTAGGCTAACATCTTTTGAAATGTAGTATTTGGAGGCAGACATTAACGTCAACTTCATTTTTCCTCTTTTGAGGTGACCTGTTTTTGTTGTCTAAACGATTGCAGGGTTTCTTTTCCTTTCATCCTTTGATTAAACTTCTCTCTTTGGAATCAGGATACATTTAGGCCACTTTCAACATTTCTGCATGGTATTCAGTTAATCTTTTCAAACTGGACATGCAAATCTTGTTGAGCAAACAAATTAGAGATTTTCTCAAGTTTTCTCCTATTTCATACTGAAATTCTATATCACAGAGGGGCAGGAAGGGAGGGCGTTTAACACTGATTCTTCCAGTTGGTTCTGTTCTCTTAAACGGTGGACTTTGTATCTGATCATGTTTCTGTTTGCTGACCTTATGTGATGGCAGGGCTGGGACTGTATTTCTGTATGTGTCCATATTGAAGAGCTGAGATGGCTTCTGTTTTGCTGATTTCCACTTGAAATCTGTCTGACCCAGACGAAAGGAGAAGAGAAATATTACCTTTCTTCTGTGATTTACTTTGTCAAGTTGAAAAGTCAAATGGCCCATGAGCAGGAGGCAGGAGTGAACACAGGAACTGGTGTGCCAAGGCTGAGGCCTGGGCTGGACACGGTAAACTTGTCCTTGCAAGTCACGCCTGACCTTACCAATTGCAAGCTTGAATGATGCTCGTTCAGTCCCGAGCTTGATGTCTTCCCAACGTTGACTCAAGATTTGCCACCTGCCCTGCACTACAGCACACCTCACCTCCCACCCTGATATCAGAGCTTAGGGTCCCCCTCAGGTCCCTTCTGCTTCCTTCCAGGCCAAGATTTCCTTCAGCGATCCCTGGCTTGACTGCTCTTACCTCAATCCAGATTTCCTTGCAACATATCTTAGAGAAATTAATGAACTTTGGTGTATAGAATGTGATTTGCTCTTGTCCATTGCTGATATTGCTTTTTTCTTATTGCTAATATCTCTAGCCACTTCAGTGGAAATGTGGGGGGAAAGACTTACATGCAAAGGACCATATTATCATACTGAATTAAGATACATCTTTAATTTTAATCACGAATAGGTTTCCTATTATCCAGTTGGCCTACGATTGATTTTCATTTCCTCAATGTGGAAAAATAATAATGGTTTCTCTTTGCCCAAGGATACTAGGAGATTCCAATGAAGTGAAGTGGAAGGGCCCTCGCAGAGGCAATTTCCTGGGGGTACATATCAGGGGTGCCGTGCACTGTGCTACACGCTGTGCATTGCTCTATTCCAGGGCAGGTGGCTTCCTTCGTGGAGATCTCCCGCACACACTCATGTGCCAGTCTTATAACCTACCCCTCCAGCCCCAAGAGCTGGGGCTGGCTGACTTGTAGAAATCAGCAGATCACAAGCACTGAAACCAAACAGCCTTGGACTGCATTTACCTTCCACTCCTCACGTACATTCTTTTCACTGTTTTTTTTTTCCCCCCTCTCCTGCCCAGGCTTGAAAGACATTGAACAGAGGGCCCTTATGTCCACAAAATGACACTTTAAAGGAAGAGAAGGGAGGGAGTATAGAACATGAAAAAGAAAAAAAAAAAAAAAAAAAGAGGCAGGATACTCAAGGGACAGGAGAGTTGATTCTGTCTAATTACACTTTTTAAATTCCCCTAATTGCTCTGTTTAATTATTGATGTGGAAAGTGTTTCCTTTTAGGGAGTTGAGTAATCAAGAGCCCTCAGGACCAAGCAGGCAGACATCACCTGCTTTGGGTTTGGTAATTAAGGCATTATCAGTCACCACGAGAGTGGCGCAGACCCCTGCGGGAGAGCAGAGGCCCCAGATCCACTGCGCCAAGAAGATCCGTCAAGAAAGCAAAGAGTCACAGCGAGGAGAGCCTGCAAAGTGCATTTAAGACAATCTCTAAGCCAAGTGGCATCTATTAAGAACGGTGGATAAACAGAAAAGAAAACCAACACTCTGCTGCGATTTACTCCCGTTGTGCTCATTGATTTTCTTCCTTTTGCAAACAAAAAAAAAACTGTGCATGGACTCCGAATTATTGCTGCAGCTCATCTAGTTATTGGGGGGTTTTGTCCCCCTTCATCATCCGTAATTGTTTGGGGACTTCAAATCATGAAAGCCTAATATTTAAAATGTCAATACTGTTGGGTTTTTTAAATATGTAATTGAACCACAAAGGCCTGGTGGAGATATCACTAATAATTTCATCGTTTTCTTACCAGGCATCTATCAACACTCATTTCTGTGAGCTTTAGGATGGCCCCCGGGAAAAACCGGTGCCTCCTGGGCAGCCAGATAAAGGGATACTGAAGCATGTCACTGAAAGGAGGAAGTAGTAAATGCAGACTGGTTCAAGTGACCTACCAGATTCTGATTTGGGATCCATTTCAGGATGGATCATTTGGTCAAGGAAATCATGGTTGAGGGTGGGCAACAAATGTCTCAGTTTTCCCACTGGTAAAATTTGGAGGTTGGACTTTATATTCTCCAAAGTTCCCTCTGTTTCCAAAAGTCTGGGTATATGGGTCAAGGAATAAAAGCCCTCATGACAGTAGAAGGATGGGAAGCATGGCAGACTTAGAGATGAACTACTCAGACCCCTTCACGAAAGGAAGCACTGTCAGCTGCAGAAAGCATGAGTCACTGACCAGTTCCAACCTTTAGAGCCTTTAGGTTCCATCTTAGCCGGAAGCACAGGTTCTGCTTTTCTGTGGGTGGTTCCTGGTTGATGTCAGAGCAAGGTGGAGGCTCAGAAGTATAGCCAATTCTGCTCAAGGTGCACTCCTTCATGAGCAATTGCTGCTCCAGAGCTCCCCGTGGGGCAAGCAAAGACTTTGACAGATGTGCAGCAGGGACTGCCCAGTCCAGCTTCCTTCCCTTTTCCTTTCCTGGGGCCACTCCCCAAGATACCTTTTGGACCCCTAACGCCTCCATCACAGGATCTGCTTACTGGAGAACCCAAATGGTGATGGAGAAGGAGTGATAAACAAGTGGCATGCAACTCAAAAAAGGGTGGGATTAATCCAACTGGGGGGACTGGGGAAAACAATGTCACAAAGGAAGTGGCATTTGCATTTAGCTTTGAAGAATGAGTGGAAGGTTAATAGGTGGAGCAGAAGGAAATGGGATTTCAAGCAGAGGGATGTATCCATGCACAAAGTCTCAGAGATACAAAGATGCAGGATATGGAACCACGGATGGCACTGTGTAAACAGAATATAGAGTATATACTATATACAGCTTATAAAGTGATGGGGCAGCAGGATGGAATGGAGAGATACAACTGGAAAATATGGACCCCAAGATACACAGTTGTCACAAATGCCATATTTAGGCACTCCTGCTGGTTTGTAAACTCTGATGTAAGTGACCCTGGCAGAATAATGACCTACCCAAAGCAATAAAATATGGGGGATTCAATAACACAGTACTTTTGATAACCCAAAAAGAGATATTTTACTTCTATGGAGATGGTTTCCTTGAACGGATAGCACCTGCTATTTGTTAGGGAGCAAATGAATTGCTTGTCCCATAGTACAGCAAAATCAATCTTTTCATAACACCAATCTATCATGTAAAACTCAGCCTCTAGGTTCATGCTTTCAGAAGAGAAATTGGCAGCTACTATTCCTATAGCTGTCTACTCATTCAGTGGAAAAGAAACCTGGGCATGGAGTCCTCAAATAACTTTAAGACCATTACCAACTTCTCACAATGAATTCTATCTGTCCTAAGATAGTTTTCATTTTGTAAATCATAATGGGTTTTAGTTTATTTTTAAAAACAGCATTTCCCAAACTGTGTTCCAAGGAACATTTGGTTCTACAAGATTTTCACAGCAAGTTATTTTCCACGGTGACTGTAATAAGAGGATATACTGTATTTGATACATCTCATTTGGCTTCTTAAAGTGAGCCTTAAACATAACTGTAAGAAGTCCCTGGGGGAAAAAAAATCAATATAGCTCTGTTGCATGCATTTCCCATTCATATTTGATCACAGAATCCTCCTGCTTTCATAACCCCCTAAATGTTACAGAAGTAATGTTACAGAGACCCATTTTGGAGGCTGACTTTGAGGAATTCAAAAGCATCACCTCTCCAAACGTGACAGGGGTAAACAAAAGAATGGCGTTGTAGTTTCACAAAGCTTCATGTTTTATTCCTGAACCGGTTGCCCCTGGATTCAAGTTTAAAGTTTAAGGAAGAGTTTTGCTCTTAATCAGATATGCGGATGGTCTTACCAACTGGTCATGCTATGGCGATCCCTAGGAGTGGGATCACTTTATGGTTTCTGTGATAAAAGGGAATAAGCTCACAGCTGGAAACATGCTTTAGAAGCTAATGAGATATTCAGGGCTTATGATTTGCTGGGGTTGCTGAAAAATCATCGACGGAAAAAGTTTTCTATGTTGCAAAACTAGAGAACATTTGTATGAAGTTTTCTCAGGTTTTGTGTGACCATGGCATAATGTCTTTATGTTCATTTTAAGTTTTGGTAATGAGTTAAAAACAGTGTCTTACTTCAGCAATGAATAAACCTATTCAACCTAGCTAGAGAAAACGTAAGCCAATGAGCTATGTATTCAGACTAAGATGAAGGCACTCCTGGAGGCTCCTTGGAAAAATTTTAGGGTCATCTCATGAAATGGGGCTAAGTGGGTAGGTTCTAGACCTCCCCCATTCAAGCAGCATAAGCCATATCACACTTTACAATATGGCAATAGGGTTATTTGAAGAATGAGTTCTAGCGGTACAAAGCATTTGAAACTGCATCTATAATCTACTTACCTATCTGTACATACAAATACATATAACCCATATATATAATACACATATATATAGGTGTGTGCATATATGTATATATGTGTATCTCTCACACACATAGGGAGGTAAATCAGCCAAGAGGAAGGAAGATGATATTCTACCAGGGGCTTGATGTCAGAATTTTACTCTGAGTAGAGGCAGCATTAAGTTTCCCCAAGGGGCATTTGTGTATGCCAGACATACACAATTCCACCTAAAACACAGTTCTTATTTTTAGTTTTGAATGAGATTAAGAGGAAACCATGGAGTCCAATGTCTCTAATCACTTTAAGTGCAAAGGACAATCACAAATGATGGGTGGAAAATGATGGCTTTCTGCAGTCATGGGTTGAATGATACAAAAAAACAAAAATAATAGCAATGAGACTGTTCACATCCACCATCTCTAATCCTGACAAAAGTTGAAGGCAGACATTATTATCCACTTTCCAGATGAGAAAACTTAAGTATAGAGAGGTGAAGCCACTTGCCCAACAGACACGCAGAATAGAAGAATTAGTTTGTGACTTATACCCAAGACAGATCTCCAAGGTAGTGTGTTCTTACAAAGGCGCGTGGTCATGCTGAATGGATTTTTTAAAATCATATATACTACAATCCATTTGGGTACTGGACAAAATAGAATACTCTCAAGGCTTCTCAAGGTTAATTCCTTTTGTGGAACTGGAAGAACCTGCCACCATCCAAAATTTAAATAGTACTTCAAAAAGATTATATCCCTGAATTGTGCTTAATTTCTCTGCTTCATCTTTCCAGTAGCCACATCAGCACAATGCACAGTCAGTTCAAATGCAAACACCTTCATCTCTCAATTGTGTGGATGTGAATTTTCATTTTAGTTAATATGGCAACTGAGTATGAGATAGGCATTTCCTGCTTCCACCTGGTGCTTTAACAACACTGACTCAAGCCCTTCTCTCTTCCCCTGAGACTCCTAGAAGTGGCTGAGTAAGGGTCCAGCTCACGTTACCCTGCCTAGGAGTGAGTACAACGGCTTCTGCATTCTGAGAACATGACCAAGCTGCCATAGATTGTCTCCATTTAATCCCATCAAGCAACGATTCCTGGCGTTGCTTCAGTATCATCTAGAATTCAGCAGAATCCAAGTATCACATGAGCCTGAATTTCTTGGTTAATTCAGCTGAAGGATGCACCTGTGCAAGCTTATCACGCCTTCTCTGCTAAGTGAATTCAAAGGAAAGCATAGATTGACTTTGTTCAAAGAATGGCCAGCTCCTTAGATATGCTGAATAGTAAAAAGTTCACTCTTAAAATATCAAGATCTGGAGTTGGATTTCCATCAATTTAACCCATAGCTGCAATTCCTGAGTGACTGGCCATCCCTGTACATTGCATTTCCTCTCATCAGAACATGAGTCTGTGATTCCAAGGACCCTGGATTGGTGGGAGTGCAGGGCTTTTGGTTCTCACTGCATCCCAGTAATGGACAGAGGAAAATTAAATAGGTTTTGACCACTTTAAGAGTGTTCAGACAGGGAAGACCTCCTTAAATGTTAGAAACATGAATAGGGAAAATGTTCCTCCTGCTTCCAGACCCCCAGCCCCATTCCCAGCATCTTTGTTTGAACCGAGTCTCAAAAAAAAAAAAAGAAAAGAAAGAAAGAAAGAAAACCCACACATGTAAATCTTGGCCCAGACTAAGCAAATCACCTTAAAAAAGAAGGTTAGAGAACTGTTTATTATTTGAAATGTCTTTCTCTAGACCTTATTTTTGATAAATTGGCTTCAGCTTCATTACTTCATGATATATCTCCCTTGACATTTAATTATACTTACTCCAAACACATTAAGAGAATCAGTCTGAACAGCTTCTTATTAATATGCAAATTTCTCCTTTGAAAACCCATGAATCTGTGAAAAATCTCTTTAGGCTTCCATTAAACCCGCGCAGGAAGTTGTATACCTCACACAGACACTTGCTTCATTCACTGACTCAATGATTCAGCATTTACTAATTGTCCTGAGTTAGCTATTCTGGCCACATCAAGGGGACGTGGTAGGAGGGGGTGGGGGGCGGCGGCAATGGCACCGAGAACCAACCAAATGGGATTCAGAAGCTGAACACTTAAAAGATGAATGATCAGAAGGCCAGGCCTGAATTAGTGGCCGGTAATTAGAGTTGAACATCGAGCACCCTTGCAACAAGCACAATGGGCCAGATGAGTTGAAAGAGTCCACTCGGGGGTGGAGAAGGGGCGGGTTGGGTCCACTTCGCTGGCATCTGTGCTGAGAGCTGGACTAGGGAGCTGCTGGCGCACGGCCTCTTGCATACAGCGAGCTCACCCATGCAACTTGCGTTCATCTACAATTGTACTTGCAGAAGAGCTGAAGGCCCTGGTGGAGCATGAGGGACCATCGAGAGAATTTACATGGGCAAAGGAACAAGGTGAGATGAGCCAGGAACCAGGAGGAAGTGCAGACATCAAACAGGCAAATGAACCCTGCTAAGGCGATCAAGGAAAACAAGCAAGTTCTGGAAGAGGAAGGAGCAGAAGGAGGAGGATGAGGAGGCAGAGGAGAAGCAGAAAAAGAAGGAGGAGGAGAACAAGCCCAAATGCCAGAAACCAGGAAACCAGGGTGAGTGTTGCAGAAGCAACCTGAAATCCCAACCACAAGGGGAGGAGGGCAATATGGTGAGGAAGAGAGGTTTTCAAGAGAGTCCAAGGCCTGAGGAAGTCTGGATGAAAGTGGAACAAAGTAGAGATCAATATGGAAACTGAATCTGGAAATTAAGAGTTTACACGAGAATTGGGGAGTTTTAGCATCTGGTGAATGACAACCATCTCAATAGTCCAGGCTGACAAAAGTCTGAAATTAGAGATGCCTGGGCATCCGAAGATAACAGGATCATGAAACAGCCTGCAGGAGGCAGAGCCTGATGGCTTTTATAATCTCTGCTGAATATTTACAAGAAATACTTGCCACGCGTAAGCAGGATGTCACGTACACGCTTTGACTCAGGATGAAAATGGAGGAAATATAAAAGCTTCTTTTCAGTGATACCTGTGTTCTTAATATGAACCTCATTCACTCTGGACCTTAGTCTCATCGTTTTACCAAAACAGGGCAATAGTGTCTGCTCCATCCTCTTTACAGCATTGTTAGAAAGTATAAATTGGATAAAATAAGTGGAACCCAAAACTCTTCAGATGCAAAAAATTCTACATATGTAAGGTTATTATACATACAACTAGCTGTACAAGTTAGCCCTGCTCATTTATACTTATGAGGCCTTATAGATGGGGTCAGATGTGAAACAAAAATTAAACTGCTTAATAAAGGGAATAGGAAAGGAACATATATTTAAGGAGTTCTGTCTTAAGACAGGTATTGCTGAAGGGCATTTTTATGTTATATCATCACCTTATTGTTATAGCAGCCCTGAAGGGGTTTCCCTCCCTGTGTGGCAGGGAACAGACTGGACAAGAGGTCCTGGTTTAAAGGAATCCCCAGACCTTTAAAAGGAAGATGAGAGAGAGAAAAAAATAAACCAAGGACTCTCGATCATAAAAGTTATTAAACATTTTTTAAGGCAAGAGAAAACTACTTTGTGGGTCCCTGTCATTTAAGGTTGGCTGCAGCCATTACAAATGGTTTAAGTCAAAATAAAAAATAACCGGTTGTACCAGTATACAGGGACGCTGCTCTCATGGAAACAGCTTCCTAAAGCTTTAGGTAGGGTCGGCGAATTGATTAAACAGGACCACAATTACCACAGACATTAAATAATATTTATTTTGGTCGAAGTTCATAGTCTAGAATGAAAAATTCTATTCTTGCTCATTTAAAATTCCTGCTCTTTATTTAATGCAATAAATCAGAAGAGAAAGGACTCAATATATGGAGAACTGTCAATTTCAGAAGAGCTACTCTATGCGTATTTTTACAGAGAAATGAAAGGAAGCTAGAGGAGAGTTAGGACAAACTTGGTGTTTTTCGAGAAAACTAACCCAAAATATCTATTTTGTTATCTTCTTTTTTTCTCAATTCAAAAGTGTGCCAAGCAAGCATGGGCATCAGAGGGTAGCTACCAAGACAGCACCTAAGTTTCCTTCTGATTCATTAGCTCAATAAAAGAACTCACAGGAAGGAATGCATGATATAGGGTACCAAATCTTAGCTGTGTCACTTAGTAGCGGAGAGTACGGGAATCTCTGTTTCTACAAATGGGGTTAATGTCCAACTGACGGAATTGCTGAGAAAACTGGAGAAGATGCTCTATGGAAGGTACACAGCTCGCTACTGTTACTAAACACGCTCCTTAAGGAAAGGATATATTCTTTGTATCCCTCAGGGTACTAGAACTGAGTAAGCTCTTACACATATCTGTTATTACGATGAAGAATAGTTAGACAAATGAGTGTGATTTTGCTGAATCATTATATTGATATCTCTTTTAGTCTCCAGTACCTTAGAGCAGCTAGAAGTAAAAACCTAAAATTGTGGAACTGTAATCCATACCAAACTCTGCAATCTGTTCTACAACTAATTGCTGTGATGTACTTTGAAATTTATTGCTTTTTTGTATATATGTTATTTTTTCATGAAAAAAGAAAAAAGAGAAAGAGCACAATAGAAAAGATAGGATTTAACAAATGAGTATGACTGTTGAATCATTATATTGATATTTCTTTTGGTCTCCAGTGTCTTGGAGAGGCTCCGAGAAAAAACTAAAAATTGTGGAACTGTAACCCCTACCAAACTTTAAATCTATTCTGTAACTACTTGTTAAAATGTGCTTGGGAAGATACTACTTTTTTTGGTATATATGTTACATTTCACAAAAAAAAACATTTAAAAATATAGACGAAAGGACAGTTAGATAGTGCTACTTGCCATGGTTTGCTAACCCCCAACCAGGATCACTCCTGTTGACTCATAAAAACATCGAGAGCTCGGAACAGAGACTCTGTAAAGGTTTCATGCACTAAGTTTGCTTTCTTGGAATATATAATTCCTGGAGGGTTCCTAGGTTAGATAAATCCTGAAGTCAAGAGTGAACAGCCTTTCGAAGATTATCAACTGATTACGTCCCCCTATCCTTTAGTGTGGACACCTCTTCTTGACATGAAAAGGTCAGAACGGGCATTGCCCAAAGATCCCTATAGATTGGGGGAAGGATAAAAGGAGAAGGAGGAAGAATAACAGAGAAAATAGAATTTAACAAATGAATATGACTGCTGAATCACTATATTAATATTCCTTCTAGCCTCCAGTGTTTTGGAGCAGCTAAAAGGAAAAATCTGAGATGTTGGAATAGTAGCCATTGACAAACTCTGGATCTGTTCTGTAACTGCTTAGTGAAGCGTGCTTTGAAACTTGCTGCTTTTTTCTTTCTTTGCTTTGTATACATGCTCTATTTTACAATTTAAAAAAAAAGCTGAAAAAAGGATGAATAAAAAAGTGAAATTAAAACAAAAACCCTGTAAAAAATAGGCAAAATGTACCACGGAGCTACTTCTGTTTTTCCAATTCAGCTTTCTACCTCTCACAAGAAAAGCAAAACATCTGGAAATCAGGGTCTCATCCATTCATGCTTGGGGCTTTTCTGGCCCATTTGCTAGGCTTAGTGCATGAGAAGGGAAAAATTGGAACAGGTTCTCAGAATTACTCTAGATCCTCTCATCAAGACCAGAAAATGAAAGTTCTGGTGACTTTAGAACCTTTCCTAAGTGAAGGGGAATCCCACAGAGTTAGACATTTAGCAGTTGCAGGAGTCAGAAGGATGTTTCTCAGAACGCACAAGCTAGAAGCTGTACACTGGGGGTTAGGTATGGTTCTAAGAATAAGGCAAGAAAAGTTAGACTTCATCCCATTCTCATTTGTCATCTCCCAGAACTTCAGCTTCAGAGCCTGAGCTTTAAGGAAGGCATTTGGGTCTCAAGGTCTCTTCTCAAATAGATAAACCTGCCAGCTTTGCCTGCAATGTCAGTTCCAAGATAAAAGAGCTTAGGCTATTAAAAAAAAAAAAAGTCTGTGTGGGGACGAAACAAAGTTTAAGTTGTTTCAGAAGAAAAGGTAAGGGCTAATTTATAACTCACTCAGAGAACTTGATTTCATTTTACAGAGAGGAGAATTATATGCTTTTTCTTTTGTCACATAAGTTCTCTTTTCTCCTCCTGAGACAAAGGCTGTGAGCTTTCTGTTCCCTAAGTCCTGGGTGTTTAAGATGGTACCAAGTCCCACTGACACCTGGGGTCCAAGAACAGGCCAGGGAGGGGATGGGCACAGGGAAGGATTTCCTTTGTAATTTGGACAACGCCAGGCACAATTTCCATAGTATAGAAAAAATTCAACTTAACACGTTAATATTGCTACCTGACTCCACCAACATTTCACACCCCTGAGTGAAAGCGGCTGCTCATTTCCAATTGGTTTATTTTAGCACACGGAAACGGACGGTCCCAAAGGAGAACCCATGGAGCCAGGGCCAGCTTTACAGGTCCGGGAACTGTGCAGTCACAACGGTCCCCCCTGCACTCAGAAGAGCTCCATGCTTGGCTTCATGAATTCCTGTTTCTGTCTTAAAAATCTTTAACAATTTTGGTTTTTGTATGCTGTCTGGCGGGGGTCAGATTACATTCTTTTTCCATGTGGGTATCTTGCTATTGCAGGACCGTTTGTTGAATTTTTGTTGCTTGTTTGTTTTTGTTTGCTTGTCTGCTTGTATTGTTTGTTTTGGGGAAGTGCACGAGCTGGGAATCGAACTTGGATCTCCCACATGGCAGGTGAGAATTCTACTACTGAGCTACCCTTGCGCCCCCTTCTTAAACATCTCTGAACAAGGGGCCCTGCATTTTCCTTTTGCACCAGGCCTCACAAACTACACAGCTAAACAGTGACCGAGCAAGGACTCTGCATGCTCCTGTTATACTGTCACCTATGCGAAGTGATTCGGCATCAGGTCTGCCAGGAACAGAGCCTCATTTGAAATTGTGAGAGCTCGCACACCCCAACTTCAGCGGCGTCAAACCTATGCCTCCCAGAACTCCTGGCAGAGGGTTGTGAGCCACTGTCTCTCACGCATGCCCAGAATCCAACATACGAAGGCCCAGTTTATCTTCATTAAAGGAATGAGCTAACACACCGACAGGTTAAGAACACAATCCTTTCCCGGGTAAACAGTGCGGCCCCTGCTCACTCCAGCTGCATCTTGTGGCATTATTTTTTGCAAATGTATTTTCATAAAGCAGCTAGAGAAATAAAGTGATCTTATATCATCTAAGAACAACAATCTGACTTTCTAGTTGGCAGGCTTCCCTGAAACTCTACCCCTCAAAGCCCCTGCATTTCACTTCCAGGGTCCTGGGGCAGTCTCCCTCTGTCCCCATTACTTTGCACAGAGGTGAATAAATCAGTGCGAAACTCTTATTATCTTATTTTCCCTCTGCCCCCTCCTGTTCTGTCCTCCCAATCTTGAATGGCTTGAGCAAAATTAATGCCCGTGTCTCTGGCAAATGTATTGCACCTATAATTCAGTTTTAAAACAAGCATAACAGCGGTGGCCAAACCTTGGGTAGAAGACTCATTTTTCACATGAGTAATTGAATCCTTCCCTTCAATTTTCTTTCAAGTATTAGAGACAACTGCTGCCTCACTGGAAACTCCCCGGTTCTTATAAAATTTCCACCAGACACTTGTCAGCTGAAGGGAGAGCTACCTCTTGCTGAAGGAAACAGGACAAGGGGTTGGGAGTGACGGGAGGAGACAGAGTGGCGGTGGGAAATAATTTTCCTGTAGTTCACAGGTAGAAGGTTATGCCAAGGTACTGAAAGTAATAAGGATTCTTTATTTCATCAGCCTCCATTTTATGCCATCAATATTTCTGTGAGGTTAAAAGTCATTTCCTTGGGTGACAACATCACTGAATTTAAGTGCTGTGTTTTCCACAAACACAATAAACATGCTTTAGCAGATTGCTTTACCCTGCCAAGGTTTTAAACGGTGTTTTCTATCAAGAAATATTGATTTGGCCTATAAGTGCTACATTTGTGTGTTTTAAATGGCACACCAGTTTTATGGTATTTTTTATCTAAAAGAAGTGAATTTTCTTACTACAGAATGGTTGGACATCCAGCAACTGTGTTTCCAGGTTCATGGAATGAAGTTCACGGTGGTACTGGATAGGATAAGGTACCCTTTGTGTTTAGTGATGGTAACAACTATTTTTCTGACAAATTCCTTTTACATGGGCTGAGATGGCTCATTTATTGACTGATTTTCCAGCCTCCCAAATGGGTCATTGCATAGCACAGGCAAAATGGACTCAACATTGGGCAATCCATTGAAGTTGTTGCATAATATTTTCATGATAGTGCTTTCTTCTCCCAAACATTCATTCCTTTTACCCAGATTACCCTATAATTGTCTAAAATCCTTTTCCTTGTTATTTTTCTTTGCTCCCAAGGTTTTGAGTCCTTTAGACAGTAATGAAATTACAAAAGATCTGGAGAATCAGATCTTCCTTCACAACGGAACCGGGAAACTGAGTATCCATAAGATACTATGGAATGGGAACTTCATGAAGCTGTTATACAAAATGGTGATCACTCCTAAAAGCTGAGAACCTTATCAACAGGTGCAGACTGGGTCCTCAAGATTCAGGCCAGATCATGTCTTTGGGATGGAAGGCAAGACGAAACAGGCTGAGTGGGCTCCACCACCGAAGAAATCCCTGGTGATTTTGCTTTTTCGTTTTCTCTTTCACCAAGATTCTGGGCAGGTCAGTGGATACCAAAGCAGAATACCCTCTTAGGAGGAACAAAAAGTGTCATGGAAGACAAGAAGAAGCAAAATCTATCAGAAATTCCCTGGCCAGCTATTTTAGCTATCTACAGTTCTGTCATTAGGTATCTTAAAACTTCCTACTTAAAACATGTATTTGCTCCTGATTCTGCAATTTTGGAAAGGCTTGACCAAGCAGTTCTTCTGCTCCATGTGATGTCGGCTGGAGTCACTCATTCAGCTGTATTCAGCCAAGAGCTTAGCTGGGGCTAGAAGGACCAAGATGGCACCCCTCACATGGATGGGACTTCACTTGCAGACGCTCAAGAGCTGAGGGCAGGCCGGGTCTCTCTCCAGCAAGGTTGTTGCAATACTTATATGGTGGCTCAGGGTTCCCAAGAAACAAAAGCAGAACTTGTCAAGACTCTCAATGGCTAAGTCTGGAACTGGCACAGCCACCACTTAGCTGCATTTCTACTGGCCACTGACAGCTCAGTGCCAACGAAAGAGGAAGTCATTAGATAACAACCTTTCCAATGGGAATGCACAAATACAGATAGGAGATACCACTGGTGGCCATCTTTGGAGACAACCTACTCTACGAATCCCGGTGTTCTTTTAAATCCATATCCTAGCACAGATGAGGGTACTGAGGTCAGCTGCAGGAGCTCGTGGCCATACTCCATAATTCTACCTCACAGGCTACAGACATTGCCAAATAATGTATTTATCTTAAAAAAAAATCACTGCATATTTGTTATGACAACCTTATTTCTAATTTATTTCAGTTACAAATCAATCCTATCTTCATGAGCTAATTTGTGGGTAAAGTAGGAAACTTGCACAGTGGAATCAGATCACACGCATATCCTAAACATATTCAACCAATCAACTTCAGAGAGAACAAAACATCCCTTTATTCATGCTGCCTTACTCAATTCAAAAGAGAACTTAGCTTCCAACATCACAGGAAAAACACAGCCAAATTTCCAAAGGCACATAATATATTTTTGGTCTCTGAGCTTTGAGAGTCTAAGGGATTCTCAGGAGTAATTTTGATCATGTAGGATCTTTACTGATTTTAGAAGCTCACTACTAACAATAGAAGATGAAATTCTACTCTATCCCATCTAAAGTTATCACTTCTGAATCATCAACTTTTCATGTGGGGTTCAGGCAAATACGCTTAACTTCCTTCCATGAACATGCAGGTTCAGACAAAGACAGACTTCTCTTCTGCATTCCAACAAAAAGCTGTTCCTTGGGATCTATCTCAGGTACAACTTAAATGCACTGCATTTTTGTATAAAAGAACGAAGACACAGTTTCTGTCTGGGTGCTCTCTAATTGCTAGGTTTTTATGACTGGTCGAAATGCCCTCAAGCCACATGCTATGATGTATTAGTGTGATCTGTGCTACTGATTAACTGCTTGACACCAAGCAAGATATTTTTCCCTTCTCCACATTCCAGTTTTCAAATATGAATGGAGGGATTTAACATTATCATCAACATTTATTCCTGCAAAGTGTTTTACAAGTCACAAAGCACTTTGATGCAATTATCTAATTTGATTTCAATTTCTAGGGTCCCTTCCATCTTCAACCCTATATGATTTGATGGATTAAAAATGCATGCTCAATTGATAAAATACACCTTTTTCAGGAGCGTGCTTTAAACAGTCAAGGAGTTTAAAATCATCCTGCTGTGAGAAAAGTCTCTTTCCTTTCATCTCTACATTTATGTTGGAGGACCACACATTACCTTCAAAATATTTTTTAAACCTTAAGGAGAGGTGTGACTTACCATTTCACAATCAGCTTTCCCTCACACATGTTTTGTGGTTTGTTGAGAGAAATCCACTGTGCAATGAGGGTCTACTAGAGAAAAAACATTCAATCTCTCTTCTTGGAAGAACTTGGCATTTGCTTTTGGAAGGGATGCCCTAAAAAGTAGCATGGAAAAGCAGGGGTTCTCTGGGACCTCACATCCTTATCTGGCCAATCAACTCTTCTTTTATCAGTTTCGTTGTTCTCACTTCAGTGTAAAATGTCATTTCAGTCAAGAGTTCTAAGGTCATCAAATGTTTGAAAACTGCTGCTCAAGAGAACTCATGTGGATTTGCAAATCCTGCTAAATCTTTTTCTATATTGTGATATAATTTTCCCCACCAATGCTGTAAAAGAACTTTTTAAACTGAAAGCTACAATATAAACTATTCAGACTGACCTCACATATTCCCAAAGGCTTCCTTTTTAGTTCTGCCCTGTGATTTGAATGATTTTTGAATGGATGCCAAAGATTTCCTATCTCCCTTGCTAAAGAGGCTAAGACTACAAAAGAAGCGAAGCCAGGAGAAAAAAATCCCAGCCACAGAGTTTCAAAGAATTCTCAGATGTTAATTCTGACCCAACTGTCAGTGTCACTTGCTGGCTGTGAAGCTGAGTAATCTTACTTTGGACTTCTTAATCCAAGTTCTATTAATGGATTTTTGCCACCGCTCAAAAGGTGAGGAATTAAAGACCCCGTTTCCACCTCTTTTTATTAAATTATTCTAACCTCATCCTGGGTAATTCATCACTGTCTCACTTGCTCTTGGGTAGACATGTTGGGAATGGAAGGGCCAGTTTCCATAATTACCCTTGCTACCTTCTCAAACATATTATAAGAAAACAAGACCTGAGTCCAGGTTCTTTGAGATTTGTGAGGGTGATTACTGTGATTTTATATCATGTGCTACAGAACAGCCAGTTCCAAGAGGCTCATTTTCCTTGAGAAATCTCTCCCCTCTATGGAGTTATATCCCTTGACTGAATCCTCATAATTCTCAGTGTTGTTTGAGGTTGAGTCGTTTAGCATCTTGTCTAGATGGCCATCTGTTGGCTGTTTGCACAGCACTCATTCAGTGGATGGATACAAATCCTAAAGAAAGGTGATGGAAAGCAGGTCATTCACACACCTCCAAATACCTCTACCATTTGTGAATGGGGCTAGCTTTCTTTTTTTCCTGTGTGCTTAATCAAGTATGCTCAAGAAATGGAGGCCTGAAGAAGAGACGTTTCCAGGAAACATGGCTGTCTTTAAATATCTGAGGGGCTTCTACGTGGAGAATCAGACTTGTTCCAGATGGGCTTAGAAGGAAACCTAAAACTTGAAAACTATAAATACTTTAGCTCAATAATATAAAAAAAGAATTTTTAACTGGGAAAGCAATTCAAAAGAAGAATGAGCTCTATGCTAAAAGGGAATGAGAGTCCCTCAAGCAAATAACCATTTGTCAGGATTTTGAAGCATCATATAAGATGTTTAGCTACCTTGAGTCTGATGATTTTAAGGTGGTAAAGGTAAGATGAAGGAGATGTCCAATCAGCCTCTTATCAACTAGCTCACAATTTGGGGCAAGTTGCATAAAGTCTCTTAATGTCAGTTTCCAAACACTTTTTTCTTGTTAAAAGCGGGTTCAATTTTTGTGAAAACCAAAAAAGACTGCATTAGTGTTGGAGAGGTTGTGGAGAAATAGGAACACTTAATCACTGATGGTGGAACGCAGAATGGTGCAGGCACTGTGGAAGACAGTTTGGCAGTTCCTCAGGAAGCTAAGTATAGCTCTGTCATAGGATCTGGCAATCCCGCTACTAGATATATAGTCAGAAGAACTGAGAGCAGGGAAGCAAACGACCTTTGCACACCAACGTTCATAGCAGCGTTTTTTACAATTGCCAAAAGATGGAAACAACCCAGGTGTCCATCAACCGATGAGTGGATAAGCAAAAGGTGGTATATACATACGATGGAACATTATGCAGCTGTAAAAAGAAATGAATTCATGGTGCATGTAACTACACGGGTGAACACTGAGGACATTATGCTGAGTGAAATAAGTCAGTCGCAAAAGGACAAATATTTTAGGACCTCACTAATATGGAACAAATATTACTAGCAAACTCTGGTACTAATATTTAGAACATAGGTCACCAGAAGATAGAAAGAAGGCATAGAATGGGGATCTGATGCTTAATTTGTGCAGAATATGTAGTAAGTGGATTGTAAATGTTTGGAAATAGATGATGGTGATGGGAGCACGTTATAGTGAGTGCAACTAACAGCGATGATACGTGAGTGTGATTGTGGTTGAAAGGGAAAGTTTAAGCTCATGTATGTCACTAGAGGCCAGAGGATGAAACATGGGTTGTATAACATAGTGAACTCTGTAGTGGGTGAAAATTTTCTAAAATTGTTTGTGGTGATGAAGATACAACTGTGAATAGACTAGAAGACAAGACAGTGATTGTACACTTTAGATGGACTGAATGGTATGTGAATTTTATCTCAATAATACTGCATTAAGAAAAACTGCTTTTAAAAAAACAGCATTAGTGAAATATCATACGAATGGAAAGCATCATCATTATCATGTTGCACGTACTAGCAAATGAAAATACTCCAAAGAGAAAAAAATGATTTTTTTTAAATTTGGGTTTACTTAAAAAATAAATGTAAGGGTAAATATAAATGCATGTGTTGAAAAGGAGATCATCTAGAATCGTTCGAAATGCACCTCCCTGAAACTCTGCATTACAACAGAGAACGATGACAACAAAAAAAATCTAAGTGACATTGGATAGAAGGTTCTATTTTCCAAAATGGGTGAGGCCTGATCTGGACAAACTGTGAGTGTAGAGAAAGAAATGCTACTCCTTTACTTGGGAGAATCCGGGATAACCTTTCCCCCAAGGCAATACTGCCTTTTCTGTGAGTCAGCCCTAGAAGGAGAGGGCTCTCTGCCCGGGAGCAGTTCTGTGTCTCCTACTTCTTTCATTCATCACTTTGCTGGCACCAGGATGCCTGGCGCAGACCCAGACCCTTTGTTTGCTGGGTTTGGCGCACGTCGCTGTGGGGAGGTGATGTCAGGAGGCTCCTGCCTCAGGTGAGCAATAAGGAACAGATGGTGCCTCCCCAGCCAGGGAGCCTCTCCTCCTAACATCAGTAATGATTATAAATGGGACAGGCGATGGGATGAGCAGAGATCCGGGTTTTCCAAGGGGATCTGCAAGGCCGCATTCCCTAGAAAGAAATGTAGCCACCGCCGCAGGCAGCACAAAGAGACCCTGATTGGTGATTGTTTATGAACATGGAGCCCTCTCGATGGGTTATTGTGCTGATCTGATTAATGGAACAATCACGCTAAGGGGGGTGTACGTCTCGCTGCCCCTCGCGGCTGACCCAAGTTGGGCAATTCCCCCCAGAACATTAATTCTCAGCACCCTTGTCAGATAATTGTTTATGAAGAGATGAATGCGGGTGGCAGTCCCGGCTGAAGGAGGCTGATGTATGTGTTGTTAATGATTGAAATAATCAGTTTGGGAATAACTGGCATGTGTGTTTGTCAAGAGGCAAGCTGTGGGACATTAGCATTCCTTAGTTGCTGTCTTTATCTCCAGGCTGGTGTCTGACAACCATCCAAGATTGCCCGGGAATAAATACGGAGCCTTCCCCAGACATAATTAAACTGCCAATGCAGATACACCTAAATAAAATTGATATCTTAATGACACCAGATAGTGTTCAAATAATGAAGGTGGTGTGAGAGATGTGCAACAAAGAATGGAGCCATCAGTGCTATCTCCACAGGGAGGCACTTCCACAAATAACTCGTCTCAGGCTTTATCATTGTGATTGAGCTTCCAGGTCTGTTTTATTTTTTCCCCCTTCCATTGGTTTGCCTTCACCGTCTGAGAAACCGTTTCTTCCCTCTCCATAGCCATATGTGAGAGCAAAATATCTCTCTGCATGGAAGAGGATTTAGGGTTTTATAGTTTCTGTCACACTCTATTGAGTCCCCAAGACTGTGGTCATGTGATCTGTGAAATAACATCACTGTGCTTGAGACACGAGTGACAGCTGATCCGGAAGCTGAGGCCCTGTAATCTCCTTCCGGTGGTCATGAGCATCTAGAGGCCACGTCTGCATCTAATGCAATATTCCAAAGGAATAATTTGAATCTTTATCTCCAGCCTCTTGCTAGCTTTTGGGGCTTGCTTGAGTATGGGAGCACAAATGTTTATGTCTTTGCTTAATTCCCACTAGTTATTCCCTTCCAGCTTCATGAGATTGAATGTCTACCAAGGAGGCCCTGTTCTCACCATGAATAAGAGCAAGCTTTCATCTAGCTTTATTCCTTTATTTTCATATGCCACTTCCAGAGAAATCATCTGCCTCTCAAACTTCATTCCTACCAGCTCTATATCACCGTTGTCAATTTCCACTGTTCCACAGTAGATTTTTCCTCCTGACCTCCTTATGGAATTGTATCACCTTCTCAGCCTCCAGGCTTGTCAATCCATAATTCTCTTTTACTTCCTCCCTTTACTGAAACCTGATTATTTATAGGCATGAATTCCTCAGTTGAAAAACAAAGAGGTTGGACAAATTCAGCATTTCTTGAGGTGTTTTCTAGAGAACCGACCTTCCATAAAACAGGGCCATATAGTAGATGTTCAATAAATACTTGTTTAACAATTGAAAATGTGCATACCATGAGGATCCTGTAGACAAATAAATTTGGGGAGACGTGGGATAAATGTGTTTAATTTTTACTCCAGGCCTTCTCAGACCCTCTAATGTGCTAATACCAGGTGGTGGTATGAAAGTCCAAAAAGATGGTATGGTATGCAATATTCAACAAATAAATTTAACTGTGGAACTCATATTTTGCAGGTTGCCTATGAACCTCTCACAGAACACACGTTAGACTTAATGGGTACCAAATTTTCTTCCGGCTATTAAATTCTGTGACCGGGTCTTTTATAAAGAGACATGGCCCCCACCCCAACTCCTACCTTCCTCAGTAGAAGAAAAGAGTCTTCACCTTGATCCCTGCCCAAAAGCATCTAACACTGTGTCTCTCCTTTTTAAAGTCCTTATTATTTAATTATACTGTTAAGTCCAAATTATCACTTTCATACTCTAATGTTTCCAGGAGCCATTTCCATTGTCTTTAATGACTCTGTAGCTGTTCCCTTTTATATTCCCACCATGTTTCTTAACATCCTAGACAACTATTATATGCAGGTTAATGGGCCATCTTCCCATCTGTCATCATCCTGAACTTTGCTAGGTCTCCACTCCACATTTGTCACCCACCCACAAAGGCACAAGTGTTGTTGTTATGATGCAACAGCTCATCGCCTCTACGCTCTCAAATACTTCCTGCCTTTCCTATGAAAATGTTCTCAGGCTACACTCCTTGTGCTCTACCACTGCCCCACAGTCGTCTGACCTCAGCGAATGTCCCCAGCGCCGATCCCTTCCAACAAAGCAAATCCAATAGTCCAATCTGATAGTAGCTCCTCTCCACCCGACTGGGCTCCATGGTTGGATGATTGAACATCAGCTTACATGAGCCCCCTGGACCACCACACACATTTAACCATCTGCGTGGTGCATGCCAGCTGTGTGCTTTTCCATTCCAGCCTCTAGGAACGCTGTTGGAAAAGGTCACGAAGCTGGTCTATCTGTTAACCATAAAGCCTGGCTATCTAACAGAACTTAGTGTTACCGGTTTTGGAGGATCTTTTTTCCATTTCTAATTGATTATCCAAAATTGCTCTTTCCCCTAGACCCAGCATTTCCCACCAAATGCCCACAGAACATCGATAGATAGCTACAGAAAAGAAGGTTCATGGTCTTTTTTATGTGAGGATCATAAGTTTAAATTAAAATAAGCTTGTTTCATTCATTGTAGGATTTCTCAGAGCCTGAAAATGTTTTTATGCATTATGAATTGAGAACCCGCAGCATTAACCATTTATCTAAAACCTGGACTTATTTATTAATAGCAGTAATAGTATTTCATTTCTTAAATTTTAGAGCACGTGGACCAAATTTTGGATAGCTCTAGGCTAAACGATCTTTTCAGGACTGGTGACAGTGGAGTCTGCCAGCTGTTCACCCAGATGAGCTTCCCGTCTTCCTGTGAACACAGCTGCACTGCATTTACCAATCTCCCTTCCTGTATGGTATGTCTGTGGTCCTCAGTGCCAGCAAATGGAACAAGTGTAGAGACGATGGACATCAACTTCTGAGCTCATTCTGTAAAACCTCTCCTCCACAGTCCTCCTGTTCTCTTCCACTTCTCACCACTGGAGTGGAGACAGCACCCAGAATCTCCTTCAGAGGCACGTGCTAAGGAAGAAGCCTGCCTGGCATAGAGCACCTATACTGTCTGTTTCATGAGGGAGTAATAAACTCCTGCTATGCAGCCACTCAAAGTTGGTGGGTTATTCACAGCCGGGACTAGGATGCAGAATTTCAGGAAGGTGACCTTCATTTTCCAAAAACACTTAATAATCAAATTAAATAATATTTTAATGCAATATTTAAAACTATAAAATTCATGAACAAAGTATTCATTATGAACAAACTACCAACATTTTAAATGAATGAAGACAGGATGGTCATTCATTTGGTGCAGTAGCTGTGTTGCCTTGATAGAAGTTTCTAGAATGCACATAGCAGTGGGTTAATTGTTCTAAGATACCAATCCGTCATTTGCCTGCTGTATTCAAAAGAGCTATTTGATAACTCTAAACTGCTTAGCCAGAGCCCCTCATTTTCAGATTCCAAATTAGTCTCCCTACTTAAATGAATCTCCTCCTCTGGAAAAAAAAACATATTTTTTAAAACTTTCTTTTGTTTAAGTTGTATTCTCTCTTAACTTTATGTATGTACTTAATCTACTTCTGATTCACAGAATGTCATTATTTACCTTCTTCATCATACTAAACCCTTATCAATCAAAGGCCCAACTACTTCTTTCATGGAACTTTTGATAATGCTCTGTTTCCACACATTTGATATCTCCTTGTGGCATTGCCTTCCTTTCTTCTAGAGTTTTCTGATCTTATTTATTATTATTATTACTTAGGATATTAATTCCAAGTCTACTCTATCCAACTGTGCTGCAGGCTTTTTTGAAAGTAAGGACCTTGCATTAATCCTCTTTTTAGCCTCATCCAGAGGAATCAATTGATGATGCCTTACTGATTTGATTTAGGCCTGATTTTATTGCTATTTGATTGGCAATTACTATTGGCAATTGATTCTTGAACACTTCCATCTTCCCTGGGCTGATCACAGCACTTATAATCTAAGGGCATGTTGGGGCAAAATATGATTGCACCACTGATCAATACAGCTTCCCCATGAAAACATTCTCCAGGATAATGATAAAGGTGGATTCAGATGAGGCTCTCTCTGCCTCTTCTTAGGGGCCTGGCTTTAGCTCAGTCACATCACTTGTAAATTTATTTATAGAGTCCTCATCTACACTGAAATGCATTTTTCTCTGGATTTCACCTACTGGCTGGAAGGACAATGGTCAAAGCTACCATTATGATTTAGCTCCTGCATTTGTGACTCAACCAAAAGATGACTGACCACCTTAGGTGTGTCTGGAGGATTTTTTCTTTTTAAATGCAAAGTAAGACAAAGAGAGGAAACAAGCCAAAAAAAAAGCTAAAACTTTTCCTCATTGCATTTCATCAGTGGCCCTTTTACTTGAGAAGGAAATGAAAACAATGGTTTGGGATGAAGGGCTTTCCACTGCCTGTGTTTTTTTTATTGCACTCAAATAATTTGAACCTTGAGCAAGCCAAGTCAGGTGTTAGTTCTTTCCTCAGAAGATGAATCATAGTCCCTCCTCTTTGACAGAGATGAAAACTGTAATAGAATGCCTTAAAAAGTGGCTTTTTAGTATCATTTGGAGTTTTGGCCTGTTGGGTCACAGGCTTTCAGGTCTTTCCACAATCAGGTTACCTTTCATTTCCCTTTTGTTGTCCATGCGGTAGAGTGTGCACAATAAGCAGGAAATTCTTTGGTTCAAAGACGTACAAAATCCCAAATGCCCATTAACAAATGGGTTCTTTAAGGCTTAGTATACAGCAAGGGCTAGTTCCTCCATTTGGTTTCTCGTTTGCACTAACAATGCCAGGACGAGATGAGTAAGCAGAGAACAAGGCAAGTCCACGGGATCTGCATACTGTGGATGGCTTAACAGGTGCAGCTCTGGAGATAATCAAGATAGAGGACACCCTGACAAGCCACAGGTAGAAGAGGCTGCTTGCAGAAAGAACACCACCTCACACCTGCACGCCGGTACAGGTGGTCATTACATAAGCAGCTACCATAGCATTGATAAGGATTTCTCTCATGGTGATAATTGCGCTTGCTCTCTTAGTTGAAGAAATAAGGCCATCTCTATTCCTCGGTTCTCCCAGGGTCCTTAAGTCCTGGCAAGACCAGATTCCATTTTCAAGAAACGATCCATAATCTAAAATTCTAAACTGCAGTTCACACCCCATCAATAGCTCTGTTAGGGTTCCTCTTTTTTCCCCCCTTTGGTTATCTACAATTTTTTTAATGCAATTTATTGAGATCAAGTTACATATCATATAATCATCCAAAGTGTACAATCAAGGGTTCACTGTATCATCGAATACTTGTGCATTCATCACCCCAATGAATTTTTGAACATTTTCAATAATCCAAAAAATAAAAAGTAAAATAAGAATAAAAAATAGAACTTAAAAAGAACACCTAAAATATCTCATACCCCTTTCCCCACTATTATTTACATTTTTTTGTCATTATCATTACTTTTTTACTCATTTGTTCATACGCTGGATATGATTCCTTTTTAAAGGCACTTTTGCCCTCATCACTGAAGCCTGCACCCACAGCACTCCTTGCTTTTAAAGACTGTTCCTTTGGAGGGGCCCCTAGCTAGATAATAAGTATTAGTTCACATCCACTGGAAACCTACAAAGACTTACTACTTAAAATATCTGTTCTAGTTTGTTAGCTGCCAGAATGCAACACACCAGAGACGGATTGGCTTTTAATAAAAGGGGATTTATTTTGTTAGTTCTTCAGAGGAAAGGCAGCTAACTTTCCACTGAGGTTCTTTCTTATGTGGGAAGGCACAGGATGGTCTCTGCTGGCCTTCTCTCCAGGCCTCGGGGTTCCAACAACTTTCCCTGGGGTGATTTCTCTCTGCATCTCCAAAGGCCTGGGCTGAGCTGCAAATGCTGAGATGAGGTATGCTGAGCTGCTTGGGCTGTGCTACGTTGAGTCTCTCATTTAAGCACCAGCCAATTAAATCAAACATCATTCATTACAGCAGTTACGCCTCTTAGCTGACTGCAGATGTAATGAGCAACAGATGAGGTTCAGGTACCATTGGCTCATGTCCGCAGCAACAGAACTAGGCACGTTTAACTGGCCAAGTTGACAACTGAATCTAACTACCACAATATCTTTCTGTTGTATATAATTTTTTACTTCAGTAACATATATATATATACATAATAAAATTTGCCATCTTAACCCTTTCAGTGGCATTGATTATGTTTACAGTATGGTGGAATCATCCCCACTTATCCATTTCCGAACTTTACCCCAAACAGAAGTCCTGTACCCACCAAGCAATAACTCCTTGGTCATCCTTCCCTCCAGCCCCTGGTAACTTCTAATTTACTTTCTGTTGCTGTGAACTTGCTTATTCTAGACATTTCATATAAGTGGAATCATGCAATGTTTGTCCTGTTGTGTCTGGTTTATTTCACTTGCATCACGTTTTCAAAGTTCATACACGTTGTATTATGTATCAGAAATCATTACTTTTTCCGGCTGAATACTATTCCATTGTCTGTATAAGCCATACTTTGTTTATGCATTCCTCTATTGATATAAAATATCTTTTTATAAATTCATCATCCCTAACTCCACTTCTCTTACACATTCTACCCTCTCAAATCCTGTCCTTTAAAACTGTTAAGTGGCTCTTGATTGAACCACATCCTTATCAAACTTTCCTTAAAATCACATCCAGAAGGAATTTTATTCATTTGATATCCTCACTGGCAGGGGCTTTAGAGCAATGGATGATATATTAATTTTCCTATAGAAACTCTAGGCAGGAATCTGCAAGCAAAATTAGACACCAAGACAAGAAACGGTGCCACCGATACCTGCATCAAAGGTGTAAAGGAAAATCAGAGACTCAAAAGGGAAAAGACCATTCTCAGTGAATTAATCAGATTTGAGGCTTCCTGCCTCATAAACAAGTCCTGTTTTTATTTTTAAAATTTTATTGTGCTAACACATATACAACTCAAAATTTCCCATTTTAACTGTACAAATCAGTAGTATTAGTTACATTCCATCACCTCCATCCATTACCATCCCAAATATGATCTCTGTACCCAAGCAGCAATAACACCCCATTACCCCCACACACTACTCCCAACTGCCAGTAACCTGAAATCTATTTTCTGTTTCTATGATTTGCAAATTTGACATAAGTGTCTGGCACATTTCACTCAACATCATGTCTTCAAGGTCCATCCCTGTTATAGAATCAAGCCTTCCCGACCATTTGATTGTAGGTTATCTTTTGGTCTGTGAGTTCCTATTGGTGGTATGAGCTACTCTGAGCCTTCCACCTATTCCAGAAAAGTAGCAGAGAAATCCACAGCGCTCAGGAGGTAACTGCCAGTTGATTGTTCTACTGGTTCCAATTGTAGTAGCAAATGAGCAGTGCATAACATCTCAAGCTTATTTAAACATTTAAAAGTGAGAAATAAAAGTGCTCCCAGGGTGAGTGGAAAATTCCCTAAGTTTTGGAAGATACTTCCATCCCCCAGAGCAGCCCCTGACTCCTGACACTGCATCCGTCTACACAGAGAGTTGGTGTTCAGGAATGGCCAAATCCTCAAACTCTGAGGGCAGTCGAGTAAGAAGAAGCATGTTCCACCTTCCTTCAAAAGAGAGCTTACACAAAGATTTCATTTTTCAAGCAGGAACAGGAGATGTTCATCCAGATTTTCAAAACTTGCTGTGGTGATGCCGTCCCTGAGACTGTAACAGATGTCACCTCCACAGACTATACCACTACCTGCAACCTCACCGCCACCTTTTTGTCTTGAAACAAAAGTGTGGCAAAATCTTCATAAACTATCTCCATGCATGCAGACTGTGCCTCATTTCTTTCCACCCTGCATTCTGGTGCTGCCAAATTACTATTCGTTAAGCACCCTGAGAATGGCGTTTCTTAAAATCATTCAGTGGCACCAGCTGATTACCAAATAATGCATAGACATTTTAGTCTGGGGTTCACCATTCTCCTTCATCTGGTCGCAAGCTACCTTTCTAATGTTATCATCTACTCCTCCCCAGCTTGTAACCTATATTTCTGCTGCTTCAAATCACCTAGCGTTTGCTGAGCGCAGACTGAATCTTCATCCCTCTTTGTTGGGGCCTTTGCTCGGCATTCAATCACCCTGAGCCTCTACTCCACCCTAGAAAATGTTCTTCAACATCTGCTTTTATAAACCTATGTATCACAGAGTTCACACAGTGTGGTAATGAGACCAAAGACAGAGAAGTATGACTCACCCTTGTCTCAAGGGGTATCACATTAAACACCCATTTCGCTTCCACAGATTAAACTTGGCAACTGAGAGAAAAAAAAAAAATTGAAATACTGCAGGTGATCCAACCTGGATTTCTACTCAGATGATCTAGAAAGCCAAGAGGAGATGCTGAGACCTGGCTTATCCCTCCATGGGTCCCTCACCCTCAGCTACCCTCAAAGTAAAGGCACCTCGCCTCACAGAATTCTAGATTTGATTAAAGAGTTTTCAGGTAAATATTTGATTATGCAAGAACTTGCCTTACACATTGAATTTAGGACCTAATACCCAAACAAGACATTATTCAGTATAATATGAAGGTGTGACATTTAAGGAAAATATAAAGATGTATTATTTGGTAAAAAGTGCTGGGACAATCACTTAATTATTTGAGATGAGAAATAAAGTTTCAAATGCACCTCAGAAATGAATAGAAATAAACGGCAGAGGTGTTAAGAGTTAAATGCTTGTGAATATATTATATTATATCATATCATATTGTATTGCAGACTTGAAAACATAGATGAATATGGGGTGTGCTGGTTTGAAAGGATGTATCCCTAGAAAAGCTATGTTTTAATCCTAATCCCATTTTGTAAAGACAGCTGATTTCTTCTAATCCCAATTCAGTACTGTATGTTAGAGACTTCAATTAGCTTATCTCCAAGGAGATGTGACTCAATCAGAGTGGGTATTAAACTTGATAGGTGGAGACGTGTGTCCACCCATTCCAGGCGGGTCTTGATTGGTTTTACTGGAATCTTTTAAAAGAAGAAGCACTTTGGAAAAAGCTAGAGAATGACAAGAGAGAAAGCCAGGAGATTCGGAGAGAGCAGAGAAAGATGAGAGAACCGTGAGAAAGCCACAACAGAGAATGCCACAGAACCACGAAGCAGAGAGTCCACCAACCAGTGACTTTTGGAGAAGAAGAAGGAAAAGGGAGGTCCTGGAGAGCTTCATGAAACAGGAAGCCATTAGAGAAAGCTAGCAGATGATGCCATGTTTGCCATGTGCCTTTCCAGATAAGAAAGAAGCCCTGACCGTGTTTGCCATGTGCCCTTCCACTTGAGAGAGAAACCCTGAACTTCATCGGCCTTCTTGAACCAAGGTATCTTTCCCTGGATGCCTTAGATTGGACATTTCTATAGATTTGTTTTAATTGGGACATTTTCTCAGTCTTAGAACGGTAAAGTTGCAACTTATTAAATTCCCCTTTGGAAAAGCCATTCCGTTTCTGGTATATTGCATTCTGGCAGCTAGCAAACCAGAACATGGGGTCATTTAAGTAGAAGTGTTTTCCAAGCATAAAAGCAAAGGAATAAATCACAAAGGTTAAGATACCCTTGACTTTACTGAAAATCCTCCTTTCCACATCCACATCACCCAATCTTAAGCAAAATGACAAAAGAAAGATAAAAATGTGGGAAAACCTGCTTCTGTACTGAAAGCAAGCGAAGGATGACATCCACATTTAGCTTCGAGGTATTTCTGTGGATGCAATGCAGATGGAATCAAGTTAATGGATGATACCTTGGGCACATTATGACACCCTCTCCTAAGACAGTACTGTGGTGTGATGAGAAGTTAAGTAGGTAGACAAATTCTTTCAATCTCTTTAGATTTAGGAGCTTGTGGAAGCAAGGAGAAATCATAGAATAAACAACAAACCACTTGGTAACTCAATAGCACCAGTCCTTACTTCCATCAGAAAATCCTCAGAACAATGAAAATGTTTCCTTGAAATAGTAAGTAGCATAATAGGAAGTAGATGAGACACAGCCATATCAGAGACTCAGAGGGAGGGCTCAGCCAAACCACACTAAAACAAACAAAACCAACACAAAACAAACCAACAAAAAACCCAACAAGCAAAAACACATGCAGAAAGCAGCCATCGAGCCCAGCAGCTTCATCCAAACAAGGACAGTGGGGATACAGTCTGCGAAGACTCCCTGGTGGATGTGTTAAGATCCTGCCTTTTCTCCCCTCCTCTCGGTTGCTGAATTACTTAATTAGAATGGATTTTTCATTAACTGGACTTCCTGTTTATCCGAGGTGAGTAAGACACCCTATTTTTTAGCAAAACTTAGAGGCCCAAAGAAAACCTTGAACATTCAAGTATGAGTCAACAGGTAACAATCAACATCAGTTCCAGAGTGAGAAGCCACAAAATTAAAGGAAAGGAACAAAGCCCTAAAAAGGAAGACACAAGAGTACATTTTGGAGGAAGAAAATAATATTTATACCAACCAAGAAGAACCAAGGTAAGTTTTAAGTGATAAGTGCTCACAAAACTTGGATAAGGACTTTTTAAAAACACATGAAATGTGAGATGCTAGAATAAAAAAGGCCAAGAAGGTGCTAGTTGAGAGGTCAGCAAGAATGCAAGGGGTACTGTGGATAGGTGAAGGAAGTGAAGGAAACTAAAAGTACGAAAGTAGGAGAGTTGATTATCTCCATGGAGTCAGACTTGAAATAGTCTCCTCCTAGGCTACAGAGAAAAGCCATCAAGAGACAAGAACAGGAAGCGAGAAGTAGAGAGGTGTGGAGAACAGTGAATGGAACTTCATGTCCCAAGTAACCATGTATGCCAGAAGGAGATCTCGTAACCTTGAACTGGCAGGCAGAAAAGGCTCATCAAGGCAAATTACTGAAAAGAAATAAACATGAAATGCATCTTGGCAAATATTTTGAATTTTAAGAATAAAGACAAAATTCCGCAAGTTACCTAAAAACAAGATGAAATAAGATGTCCAAGGCATTTACTTCACAACATTAAAGACCATAAGCAGGAATCAAACTCTGTAGAAGGTGAGGGAAACTATCTATGACTCAAAAAAGCTGTATTCCACCAAGATTTCATTTATAAGAGACCATTTTTAAAAATATTTGGATGTGTTAGGAATCTTAATTGAATGCCAAAAATATCACTTGAAGTACTTGAACACATAAATAAAAATAAATTATTCAAGTATATTGCACACATTTTAAACACATGAAAAGCAACAGTAGCTATTTATGGTACATATAAATATTTAAAATATCAAAGTATGCAAGTGAATGATTTAAAAAAAAACCAAACAGATGCAGGATGGTGGTTTCCTCAAAGGAGGGAGGGGTTGGGGATGGGATCCAGAAGTGGGGGGCACAGGGGGCTGAGCTATAGTTACATTAATTTATTTCCTTAAAAAAATCTCTGTATCTCTCTGTATCTATGTTTGAAAGAAATATGGCAAAATGTCAAATCTATTACATGAGAAATGATCTGCATTATTTCTATGCTCAATATATTGAATAAGTTTTTTCTTTTTTTTTTCACACGGGCAGGCACCGGGAATCGAACCCGGGTCCTCTGGCATGGCAGGTGAGCATTTTTGCCTGCTGAGCCACCGTGTTCCGCTCTTTGTTCGTTTTTTTAATAAATTTTTTTAAAGAACTAATCAGTGAGGAGGTCAGACAATAAAAGGCTTAAATATTGTACGAGTTAAACACAAACTGTTAAATAAACATAAAAATGTCTGCAAAATGCAAATGAGAAAAAAAAACCTTGAAACCACTGACAATGTTATTGAAAAGTAATAATAGAGTGCCAAGAGGTATAATATAGAGATTAAAGGCCTGAGCTAGCTCAGGAATATGACTGATCTGTGTTCAACTCCTGACGTTATGGCTGTGTGTTTTCAGGCAAGTTAGCCACCCTCTCTGAATCACAGTTACCATCTCTGTGCAAAGGACAACCATTCTACTTCAGTTAGTAATTGAAAAGATTATGTAAAACAATGAATACAAATCTCTTAGCACGGAGTCTTGCACATATTAATACTCAATTAATATTAGTTGTTATTACAACGAAAATGGGGCCAGGTGGAGAACTATGGCAAGAAGATTAGCTCATTACTTCCATATCCTGGAAATACATGTCTTCTATTTTCAAAAGAAATATAAATTTCCATTTAAAAAAATTCAAAGATAAAAGTAGCAGAATTAAGAAAATGATGGAGACGATCCAAATCACATT